>CM061042.1:3603939-3647693 GCA_030762985.1 Adelphocoris suturalis | reverse complement strand
GAAAAAAAAAAAAAAAAAAAGTAATCACAACTGATGAGTTTACTCTTCAAAAATTCGCTCATGGGGTCACGCTGCATGACTGGACTTTTTACATTAAGCATTGTAGATATAATTGCCAGTTCAAGCATCAGTTGGCTCAAGACGCTCCCAAAACCCTAATGCTTTGTGGTCTGTGATTATTATTTTATTTTTTAATTTTTTGAAGTGGGGAAACCTATTACTAGCAAGCGAAAGAGGTGTCGTCCTTTTTAACACTGACAGACTCTCCTTAAAGGCCTACCGACTAAAATTACCTCTCCATTCTGCTTTTATGGAACTTCCGTGGAACCACTTATTAGCATTACTTCAGGCCAGTCCCTTTCTGGCCTTCTCCTGTTTTTCCCCTTATCAGTCCAACATTATTGTTGCCAACTTTTATCTCTTTCCTTCTCCTTCAGGATGTGATGACAAAGGTGATTGCTGATTCTCCTTTCTGCTGAGCATTTTGTTAACTATGAAATCGGGATTGAGAGGTATTCCTAAGGCTGCAGATAGCTCCGATCGGAGTCCTTCCCATTTTTCAGAGACGAAACATGTGGGGTGCACAACTTCTCCTTCCCACCCACAATACATGCTCACTGGGTCGACTGTTTTTCCGGTTTTCACGAGAAATGAATGTAAATACCCATGACAGTTTATTGTTTTTTGGAATTAGTAGGGATGAGGCCCAAGGAAAATAAATGAAATTATTTCATTTATTGTTTTATTTGATTACGTTTCGTCCTCTTACTGCGGACATCTTCAGATCTCTACACGGACGAGACATTAGATGTTAAATAGAAAAAAACAAAACAAAATATAATAAATAAAAACTAATTTAAACAAAAAACTTACTGGTGAGACCAGGAAAAAATTCATAAACATCCGAATATAACGGATTTGTCAGAAAAAGATAAGAAGTTCACCTAAGGAAAACAAAACAAACTTAAAAAGTAAAAAATATAGATAAAATGTTAAAATATTATTAATGGATAACAATAAAAAAAGTATAAACATTTATCAGAAACTAACTAGGTAAAACAACAAGAAAAGATTTGGTATAAAAGGCCCTTCTTGCTGGGAAGTAAGTACTCACCAAGTCAACTCAATGTCAGGAAAGCAATAAAAGATTGGATGGTTAGTAATTATACATGAGAAAAAAATTAAAAGAATGGAAAGATAGAAACGAAAAGGAAAACAAAGATATACAAATTGAAAATCATTTACATCCAAACTACTAACACCATGACAGTTTAAGGATTATGTAAGACCATAATTCACCTCACCATGCTCCCTGTCCAGCCAGGCCCTCAAATTGGGAATTGGGCGCGCTGTCAAATGTCCCCTGGTTTAGGTCTCCCAAATAGTCTGCCAGCTCTGGTCACCTCTCTCCTCAGTGAGCCAGTTGTTTGGTCCTTCTGGAACAGATTTCCTTGTGCTCCCAAGCGATAAGATGAATGGAAATCACCTCTGCTAATACATGTTTTACAGGCCCGGATACCATTCAGAATGAATTGCATATCCGGAGTGCTCCTCTCCTATTCTTCTCAGTATTTCTGGAACCTGAGGGTATCCGCTCAATAGGAGCTTCGTTTTGATGGAGGTGGGCCACTGACATGGGCCTACTCAGTGCTTCATCTACTCTGGCTGCTCTGCAAATGTTGGCCTAGATGAGGGATTCCTATCCATCATTATCCCAAGATACCCTATATAGCTGGTGCAGTCTCAACAATTTGTCCATCAATCACTTTGGAGATACTCCTTGAAATTCAAGAGAACCATTTCAGTCTTTCCCATTGCAAGGCACAGGCAGTGGGACACCGTCCATTCCAGCACTTTTCACATGGTCTGATTCACTGCAAGCTAAATCCACTCAATCTTTTTCTCTGATAGTGCGACCAGGTCATCAGCATAATCAACTAAAAACACCCCTGATGGCATTTATATCCACAATATATCATCATATAATTGAGGTTCCACAGATCAGCTCCCAAGGAGGGTCCCTATGCTGGTCCTGCAGTCACCTTCCTCTTTCTGTGACCTTGCTCAGTCTCATAAACCAACCATCTGTTGCTTAGATAACTTTATAGTACACGGGAAAGGTATAATATTGGGATTCTGAGTCTTTCTTTCAATGCTCCCAGAATGTCCTTACAGATGGCCGAGATGAAAGCATTCTTCACGTCCAGGGTAACTGCCAAGCACATGTCTCGAGATCTGTGATTCCCTGTTTCCATTCGTTCTACTGCTTGTTGACATCATTCACCGCATCCACAGTAGACTAACCGGACCTAAATCTATAGAATAAATCCATTCCTATTTAGGTGACAGTCTGCCAGCCTCTTCAACAGATAACAGAATACTGTATTTCACCAATTTACCAGCCGTATCCAGCCAGCATCCATAGAGGTCTATAGAAAGGTGCAGTAGTGGAGTCACCCTTCCCTTTACCAATCAGAACTAATCTTGCTAACCTCCACTCCTCTGGGAATATGCCCTCCCTCAAGCTGGGCTTACTGGCCAAACATCCTTTACACAATAAGCATTGTAGATATAATTGCCAGCTCAAGGGTCAGTTGGCTCAAGTCACTCCAAAAACACTAATGCTTTGTTGTCTGTAATTATGGACAATTTTGATTTTGCTTGACTAATACCTATGTGTAACATTTTTTTAGTCTAGACTATGACAAGCACACAACGAC
The DNA here is from genome assembly GCA_030762985.1 of Adelphocoris suturalis. Classification (NCBI taxonomy): domain Eukaryota; kingdom Metazoa; phylum Arthropoda; class Insecta; order Hemiptera; family Miridae; genus Adelphocoris; species Adelphocoris suturalis. Next base: position 3,644,973 of record CM061042.1, on the reverse strand, counting down.
AACAAATAAGGTTAAGAAATTCCTTCGTAATTTTCAACACATCTAACTTTCTGATAATATCAACTTTCAATAATATCTAGTGAGTTAAAACTTGTCATTGAATGCCTAAATGTTCTTTATTTATTCAAATCGTTTAGTGATGTCTATTGTGAGGACTTGAAATTATTATGTAGGATGGAGAATCCAAGGTTTTGTGTCTCAAGTCATTCTGCGGACTACTTTGGACAATTTTTTTGTTCGCCATCCAATAGATATCAAAACAAAGCAATCTAGATATGCCTAATAGCCAATTCAAAGATCGCAGGGCTCAACTCTGCAAAAACCCGAGTATTTTGTGCACTGTGATTATGTAAAAGTTTGATGCTGCCTAGTGAATATGTGTAACGTTTTTTTTATACCCCAAAGTATGGCAAATGAAAAAGAAAAAAAATCAGAAATTCTTTATTTATTATTATTATTGTTATTTATTATTATTATTTTATTTTTATTTTTTTACACACTCATGGTCACTAAACTGGTATTGCTTAAATTCCAAAGTTGGTTGGTTATGTTATGAGGTGCGTAGTGCTATGTGCAGGAAGCACAGATTTTTCACTATATGAGTGGATGCAATGGGCAAAAAACTTCAGTCGTTCGGATCATATTATTATCGTGATAAAGGTGACACTGTCTCTTTATCCGTCTTCTGCTTGCTGATAAATGAAAATATCTTTGCAGATTTAGGAGCAACCACCAAGGAGGAGGTAGAGGCTTCTGACTCATCTCCCGTGGACACGTCACACTATGGTCCAGACGCGGCGAAAACCCCCAAAATCCAAGGTGAGGGTTTGTATCAATTTGATTATATTTCTAGTTTGGGAAAAGGACGTGAATTCAGTAATTGGAGAGAATTCTGATAAATGGCACATCATCATCATAGGTGCAAAACTCGAGAAAGCTTTGCTCTACGTACAAAATTTACTCAAGTATTTACTGCACTTACTGACTCTCGGGATTCCCCCCCTCCCCCCCTCACCATTTAGCGAATTTTTGTAGAAAATGAAACAATTGCAATGGCTCGAAAAATGTTGAATTGAAATTTTCAAAATTTTCTTAATGGAAATCCGTTTTGAGGCATTCTGAATCGAATCCTAGACTTTAACAAACACACACACACACTCACATATATATATATATATATATATATGTCATTTTAGACGATAACTCTCCTTAGGATTGAGATAAAAATTCCGCTCTTGCGCCAAAAAATCAAGCTTTCCAAACGAAAGGATGAGTTCTTGGCCAATCCTTTTTGAGCACATTACATTGGTCAAATTTCAAAAAATGTACTTAAAAAAACACTAAAAATTGTTTAAAACGACTTAAAACCGTTAAATTTATATTTTTAGCAAAATTATAGTCAATTAAAGTTAATCTACACCGAATTAGAACACTATTAAATTTATGCAGAGAATAATGTAACATAATTATATTACCGTAATCTACAAAAATTCGCTCATACGATCATGTTGTATTTCTGGAATTTTTGATATTTCCGTATGGTTCAGATACCCTTAACATTTACATTCATGTCGAAAAAGTTACCAAATACATTATTTCCTTGCTTTAGTTTTCACTTTTTATCGATTTTACCACAAATTTTGCTGTTTATTTCATTTTCTTCTTTGAGCTCCGGCTCAAAAAGAAAAACAAAAAAACTGAGTTTAGTGTGATGCCCTTTAAACGTTCAAAGCAGCCTTCCTGCAGCCAACCAGGTTACAGTATTTGTTTTCGTTTATTATTGCTGACAAACGTGAAATCCTACGTAATAAGTAGATATGGTAGTAGACCCCATGTGTGGCACATGATTGTGCACTATATTTCACTGCTGAATCACATGGTGACATCCATTTTCTGATTTGACCACATTTTACTGCAATTGCCTCACAAGTCACAGTTGTAGGTAGCCACAGTAGAGCTGCGGCTAAAGTTCTGCTTTGAAGTAACAGCCATGAAGACGGATGCCATGCCGTACCAAGTCGACATTCTTGACTCCATTGTTGATATTTCAACAATTAACAACAATAATCTTGTGTATCTTGCAGGTGATTGCAACATGTACCTATTGGAACTGACAATACGAATCTAGATTGTTGTGTAACCTTGTAGAATGGTAGGTACCACATGTTTACTAACTCAACTTACCTTTAGGGAAGGGTTGAGTACAATTATAGTAGGTCGAGGAGAAGACTGTTTACATGTGCAGCTGACATGTTTACACTCAGCGCACCGTAATTTTTAAAGAAAATATTTGAAAAAACGCCCAAAAGCGCGGATTTAGAAAAAAAAAAAAAAAACGGAAGTGAACAGCGGTCCGTGGTAGAAATTTTCATACCGTTTCCACGTTCCGTCGAGCTCCGCGCAAGCACACATGACAGGAATGTTTATAACCGCAAGTAGAGGTTTCAGATTAGGCAGGCTTTCAGTAGGAAGGTTATGATTCTGTTCAACACGAAGACCACTTCATGTGAACACCCTTCCCGACTCCGCCACCCCCTCCACTGTTTTTTCCGTCCTTCCGCTTTCCGCGCATGTTCTGCTCCATGTTAATCCAGCTTTACAGTTTTCAATGGTTTTCTTGTCTGAAACCCTTCCTTTTCTATTTATCCCACTGTTTATCTTTCAACCTGTTGTTTCTGTATGAACTGTGCACTTGATAACTTCAAGGCTACAAAAATTGCTGTAGTAAATTAATGAAACGTTCTTGCCCCCTTTTTTTTGACAGTGGGGAAAGTGCATTTTCAAGTAAGGGCAAGTGCGTTTCATTAAAAACCATGAAATTACCAGGAAATTCAAATTCTCTTTCACACAAACCTCATTCCCCAACAGACATCGGATCAGTGGGCAGCCAACAGGTGGATGAGTTTATTGACCATTTTATCAACTCAGGAATTCATGTTAAGTTGCCAAAAATAGGTTAGCGGCTTAGGTTCATTCTATTTTTATTATTTTTCGGGTAGAAAGATTTAAACAAACTTGCCCCACTATACGTACGCACTTGCACCCCCCCCCCCCCCCCCCCCCAACAGAGGGCCAGGGCGTTGTTTGAATGCTTCTAGGTTTTTCCCAATTCTTAATGAATTACTAACTTTAATTCATTATATCCACACGTTTTTCGACGTAGAAATGTTTACGTCTGGGGAATGTACTAAAAATGTAGTTATTATTTAACTTGTAGTTTGAGGGAAACAGTAGCATCACAAAGTCAGATTTATGAAAAACGGGTACACACTCCCCCCCCTCGACCCTTTCAATTATTGAGAATGATTACCTGTGTGTAAACGATTATTCAAATAACCATGCTCATAACTCAGCTTGTCGGCCACGCACTTTGCTGTAGTTTTTGAACTAATGGTCAACGAATTTTTTGGGATGAAAAATGAAAAATTACCATTTCCCTAGCAAAAGCTAAAATCATCAGAAATTTTTGCAACACATTTTCAGTATACATAAACATTTCGTTTTCAGCTGGAGATGCCAAAGCTAAAACACATTCTGTGTTAATAAATAAATAAACTACGAGTACAACAAAGCTGTGTTACCTTTAGGCGATCTTAATGTCCAAAATCATGAACATTTGTAATTTTGTCACATTCTTTCATAGCAAGAAACTCTCGATCGCGTCTTTAAGCTGTTAGTTGAGCATTCTCGCTTTCAGTTTTAGAATAAGGTGGATAATTGCTAAATAGGATTTGTAATTTATATGGGCATAGGTAAAATGATGTTCAAGGAAAAAACGAGCATGCATTTTCAACTCATGTTCTTCTTGCCTTTTCTTTACCTAAATAGAAATCATCATAGCTCTACGCCTGAGGGATTCCCAAACGATAGATTGCATTAAATTATTAAATACAATACTACTGTCATCATAAGGATATATAAGTAAGTTATTGCTGCACACAAAAAAGTATTTCAAACATATCTTAAAATCTGTACAAAAATATTTTAAATGAAGAGAAAAAAAGTGTCCATGATTTGACAGGGTGATGAACAAGGGTTTTATATGGAAAATGCTTACCTATCTATGTCTCCATGGTGTTTTCTCATTGTCCGGTTTTTTATCCCATACCATCTGGCAACCCTGCTCACAGACACAATTCAACTGGATGAGTCAAGCGATTTAACCTTAAACTATATTTTTGGAAATTAAAACTTACCTCTTAAATTCCATTACATCATCTGTGCCACTAAGAAAGGTCCGGTGTTCATTCTACCGTTGCGTTTCTAGTTTGGTGTGCGTTCTAACCCCACTAATTCAATCTTTTGGCATCAATACCTTTTCCAGCAGTAGTAATTGAATTGTGACTGCGAATGGTACTGAGGAACCCCTCTGATTTTCTTTAATATTTTAACTTTGGTGTCTAACTACAACCTCTCTGCATTGGGTGTGAGCCCCAGTTGCTGAATCCACATGTGCTTCCTGGTGGTTTACTGTATTGTGCACAAACTCGCGACTGCTTAGATATTTAAATGCAGGCCATTCCCTTGAATGTATTTCCGACCCTGCTTCACATTTGCGTTTAATTATTGGAAGGAGAGTGGCCTTGTTGAGTCGGGCAACATAAAAATAATGGCAGTCGCCTCCATTTTTTAACCCAAATACCCATGGTCCATCTACAGATGCACCATGATTACGATTGTAATTGCATAATGCTTGCAACATCGGCATCCGAATCTTCCGAAGAAGGAGCAGCGTTCCCTGCTAACGGACTACCCCTGTTGTATTTTCTTCATCCCGCCAAACGGGACTCGTCAATCTGAATCGGACTTTCTGCGGTGCCAATCATTTTCCCTTTTGTTGCCAAAACATAAGATTTCAGATAAAAATACTGCAGTGTCAACTTTGACTTTTGCACCCAACACATAGATCGCAAGCTGGCGTAAGAGCACGATGGGCCCCTTAGATCACAACCGGTTCATAGAACGCTCACTGAACTAGCACCAAAGATCCTGTGTGATCGATTACTAAAACTCCCTCATCATCCACCAACGACTTCTTACTGTGTTACACATGTGTGCAAAATGGTATTTAAACATAATGTTTTTTTGACAGGTGAGAAGCCCTATGCCTGTGATTGGTGTGACTACCGAGCCAATCAGCTTGGTAATCTGAAAAGACACATTAGAAAACATACAGGTTTGTTTTGGTAATTCGCTGATATTATAACACCAACATTGCTTTATTAACTGATGTCGATGATAGTCTAGATTTCAGAAATTACCCAATATGTATGCTGAATATAGTGAAATATGATGTTTCTTATACAGGTGAGAAGCCCTTTGCCTGTGATAGCTGTGACTACCAAGCTAGCGAGCATGGTCATCTGAAAAGACACTTGCGATCACATGCAGGTTCGTTTGTCCTCCTCTGATGTTACTGATATATATAAATTGACATGTAATTGACATGTATGAGAATTTCGAATTCTGCAAATCAGTGTATTCTCTGTGTTTAGTGTTTATAGTAATTGTAAGTCTCGTATCATCCTTGTTGACAAATAAAATCTCACAAATGTTCAAGTGTTTTGCCTCTTCATTTACTGCTACTTTCATTTCAGTTTTGCTGATTTTATAGAAGACTGAATTCTGTTTGTGATTATTGACTATCTACCTACGTCTCTATTCATACATTAGTTTGGTGACATCTATTATTTTTTGTTCTGAATTTCAGTAAAACGACCTCACACTTACAACGAGAATTTCATTTTGCCCTGATATCCTTGGAATTATCAATCTGAATCATATCACTACAATGGCAAACACAAGAAAATCGAGAATCCCTTTATTAATTTTCTGAAAAGTTCTTGTATTTTTGTAGGTGCCTATTGTTTTTTCGCATTCAAATTTGAGTTTCTCCAAGAAATCAATAAGGAATCGCAATGTTGACCTAACAGTTAGAAAGCTGATAAAATTTGCAATTTTTCCTGAAATTTGACAGTTCCCAGCTCGTTTTTTTTTTTTTTTTGTAAATGCAGTTAACATTCAATTATTTTCAGAAACTTAGTTTTTTTTTCAATTTTTAATGTTTGAACTGCAATTGCCGTCCTTTGGAGTTTGTTTTTTATTATGAACTAGCCGCTCCGGCTCGCTTTGCTCGCCTCCACGTCCAGCCGGGGGGCAAGCCCCCAGGACCCCCCATTAAATTGCTCGCTTCGCTCGCAACGTGAGGCTGTGCACATGCGATGTATTACAATTGAAACATGTAGGGCAGGGGTGCTCAAACGGTCGATCGCGAGTGCTTTTTGAGTAGATCTCGAGAAGAAAAAAATTTTTAATAAGTAGGTAACTAAACTACAAAAATTTATTACGTAATAACACTGCTTGCGGCAAAAGGCGGCTTTATCAAAGGAACGCGTTTTTATGATTGCAGTAAATTGGCAAATATAGCATCATTTATGAGTTATCCTTTTTCGTGTAAAAACATTGAGGAATTAGCTACTGAAGTAGCAAGTCAGTTTAATATGAACTCATGTTCTGTTGAAAATGAGTTGGTGCAGATTATATCAGATATACATCTCAAAGCTACAGCTTCTGATACAAATTTCTGGTGTTTTATATCTGAAGATAAATAAACGAATCTAAGGCAAATCGCCCTTCAACTGACGGCAATGTTTGGGTCAACTTACTTGTGCGAGTCTGCATTTTCTGAAATGAAGATAATTAAGTCAAAATATCGCAATCGTCTAACTGACGATCATATGTCATCATGCTTGCGATTGGCACTCAGTGGTTACGCACCATCTTATGAAAAGTATGCTGAGGACATGCAGTGCCACGCTTCAACATCCAAAGTCACTCCTTAGTTGAGTTTAACACCATATGTAACTCTTTTGTTTTGTAACAACGAATAAACTCGCAATTTTGAATAACTAGGAGTTTTTTCATTGATATTGTAGAGAAGAACTTAAGTAAACCTAACCCAAACCTTGACTAAAATAATGTAAATTGTGCGGAAAGCTAATATCTATATATGCTACGGTACACCCTACCTAGGTAGGTAGGGTGTATCGTGTATGTACGACAACCCTGCATCACACATACTTGCAGCCTCTCAGAGTCGATCGTAAGTAGTCTAAAAATATTGAGGTAGATCGCCAGCAGTTCAAGTTTGAGCATCCCTGATGTAGGGGATGTTGCCCGCTTCGCTCGCTCGGTATGGCTGTATATGTGTAGGAAAACACTCATTGAAATCTGATGTATGTAGGGGATGTTGCTCGCTTCACTCGCTCGGTATGGCTGTATCTGTGTAGGAAAAACCCTGGACCCCCCCCCCCCCATAAGTTGCTCGCTTTGCTCGCTCGGTATGGCTGTATCTGTGTAGGAAAAACCCTGGACCCTCCCCCCATAAGTTGCTCGCTTCACTCGCTCGGTATGGCTGTATCTGTGTAGGAAAAACCCTGGACCCCCCCCCCCCCCCCATAAGTTGCTCGCTTTGCTCGTACGGTGTGGCTGTATAGATGCAATGGTATTTTACTGTCGAGTGGGACTTGTTGAATGATTGGAAACGGTAGATCCCTAAGGGTAGGTTTAACATGTGTAGGGGATGTTGCTCGCTTCGCTTGCTCGGTATGGCTGTATATGTGTAGGAAAACACTCGTTGGAATCCTATGTGTGTAGGGAATATTGCTCGCAAACAGTAGATCCCTAAGGGTAGGTTTAACCTCTGTATGGGGATGTTGCTCGCTTGAGGAAGTTATACTGCCAACCCAACTTGGCAGACGTTTTTTTCTGTTGGAAATTCTTACAAAACTACGTGGAACCACGAAAAGTTTATTAGGGGATGATGCTCGCTTCGCTCGCAAGGTATTGCTGTGTATGTGTAGGAAAAAACCCGTATTTATTCTGTTGAAATGTCCCTCGAACGGAAGAGTTCCATCCTTCAACGCGCGCGTGTGTAGGCCTGCTCGCAACATTGTGAAACACCTGAGTCATCGAACCCCTTCACGTCTTCCTTGAGCCTTCTCGCATCCACAGCACAATTAACTTGTCATTTTAATCGCCTCGCCTCGCTTCCCCTCGCATTTTGACCGACTTCCCATCACTTTTTTCAATATCCGATTTCACATTCAGATTCAGCGGAATCAAACCTTTAGTTCGCCCACGAAAACCGTCCCGAAAAATGTACCTATATGGGGTATATTTTAATCAGAAAAAAAAAACCAAGTTTTTCGTCGGACTTTTTGAGAAAACGGGTACGTACTCTTGCATTTTTTGACGCATTTCCCGATACTTTTTCCGCGATCCGATTGCGCAGACGTCTTTGTCGTACAAAAACCTACGAAACCGGTATTTTTCCGGAATTTTCAACAGCCGTTTAGAGGGGTAGAGGAGGTGGAAAAAGCGCATATTAAATCGGACTTCGACCCCCCTCCCGCCCTACAGCCCTTGGTTCGGGTGGGCTAAGAAAATTTTAAATTCGCTTATACACCGTATCGGAAAATCCCAAGAAGATCCCCCCACTCGTAGACTCCCCCACTCAGCCGTTTGGCCGTGCATAGACACGACTTTCAGACAGATGGAGTTTCATTCTTATAAATAATAGAGATAGAGATGTGCACTAAGCGTATAGGAAATTAACTGCTGAATCCGAAAATGTGTTAAAAAGTTGAAGAAAGTTGTTTTAAAGTGCAGGAACGTGGGTTCTCATGGCAAAAATGGGGTTTTCTAAAAAAAAAACTTTAGAGAATCATTTCATGGGAATGGATTGAGATAGAAAGATGTGTTTGGCAGCATTCTACTCCATTTTCAGTCTAGTTTTACCCTATTTATTGTTACACCAAGTGGGAAACACCCTGTACATTAACTTAGATACTCATATATGAGAATTTCAAATTCTAGAAATTAGTGTATTCTATGTTCAACTTTTAAAAAAATGTTACATTTCTTACACAGGGGAGAAGCCCTATGCCTGTGATAGCTGTGACTACCGAGCTGGTCGGCTTGATGATCTCAAAAAACATTCAAGAACACATTCAGGTTTGTATGCCATCTTGGAATGTTACTGATATTATGTTACTAACTGACATAATTACTGTTAACCTTTTCCCCCCGACAGACGTCTAAAGGCGTGTGGGGAGCAGTGTTTTGAGGGCCCTATGGACGGTATCGTAGTTTTTCGACCTTCTGATGCGATCTGTGGGCTTATTTCTGAACTAATCACTTCCATTCCGTTACCGTCATTTAGGGTAACATTATACTTTTCATTTTCACCCTCTTCCAACAGATTTCACGAGAGAAAGTGCGACAGAGTGGACCCTCTACCTCTTACCTATTCACTCTCTGTAAGAGTCTTTTACGCACCATTCAAGGAGGGTTTCTTTTTATCAGGTACACGAGTCTGGAATGTGTTCGGTCCAGTCATCGGGGGGATGGATTCTTCGAGTCACGGGAAATTGCCCGACCGGGAAACTGTCCGAAACACCCTTCTTGGAAATTCGGGGAGATCGGGGTATTGTCTCGAAACTCTCCGAAAATCTGCTCCTCAAAACTCCCTGAAAAGGAGGGACGAGGATTCTGCCAGAAAACTCGAAACGCAGATTGCAAAGAGGGGAAACTGCCCGAATCCCTTTACCTGCTCCACCTTTGGGCCATTGACAGTGTTCCCATGGAAGAAGAGATTCCGAGATCGAAGAATTTAAAGCTCTTGATATACAATCCAAAACCAGACTGAATTCATGGTTGGAGAAAAAAAGAATCACGAAAATCGGACGACAATTGGTAAAAGATCATGATTTATCAGTGCTACCCCCTCCATTCACTCCCTCCCATGATGAAATTTGAAACTCTTGACATACGTTCCAATACTAAATCGAATTTGTGAAGGAAGAAAATCAGGAAAATCGGTGGAGATTTGTAGCTTGGCAGCACTTGAAAGAATCGGTCATTATCCTCTCCACCCCCCACTTCGACAGCAAACCCTCAAATTCTCAAGGTTCGTTGCACAACTAGACTGAAATTTGAATAAAACCAAATAAGAATCACGAAAATCAGTTGAGAATTGTAGCCTGGGTGGTGCCGACAAAATATATAGAAAAAAACCCGTTCAGTTATACCCCTTCATCCCCCCGCTTTCCACGACAGAATTCAAAATTTCCGGGGTTTGTTGCACAACTAGACGAAAATTGGGATCGGACAAAGAAGTAATCTCAAAAATCGGTTGAGAATTGTGGACGTCGACAAAATTTGTCTCTCTCTCACACACACACACACACACACAAACACACACTTTTTATTTTTTTAACAAAACTCCCCTCAAAGGCGGAGGGGGCACACCATTAAATTGAAAAATAAACTAATTCATCAATAAACAGTGGGGAGGACTCCCAGGTATACCTGACGCCGGCTCTAGGGATAAGGGATATTGCAGGATGAGGAGGAAGAATGGGATGAAAGGAAGTCCCACTATAAAATGACCACCAGTTTAAGAACCGCTCAGGATGCGGGTGGTGATACCACGGAGCACTCCTGCTGAGATGTCCAACTCGAGTAACTCCGTGGCGGTTTTCCCGCACCACACCCCTCTCCATGACACGGTTGCAGCCATAACCTTGATATTATTGGTTGCCACTCCTTTTAGCTCGGAAATTGCTTGCTGCAGATCATATCTGTCATATTTTTACACACACACACACACACACATACATACATACACTTGTTTTTTCACGGATTTGGTCTTAGAATGGTCTGAAACAGATTCGTACGCGGTTATTTATTCATTTTATTTTTCTTGTGTTTGGTGTGAGTTGTTCACACTTCATACGACCCCGCAAATGTATTCTGAAGGTTTGGTCTGGTTTTGAAAAAAATTGCTGGCACACGGACAGTAATGTTGGATGAACGAAAATCTGGAAAAAGGCGTATTTCCACTTCCAGTCTTAGAAAAAAAAGGTATCAGTGGTATCTGTTAGCGTCCTTTAACTCGGAGACCATTGATAATAGAAGAAAAATGTATATAGTAATTTTTGTGCATTCTAGCTATACATCTTCCGGTTAAATCATGAGGAGGCTAGCTCTCTATCTATGGGGTTCACACGGCTGAAAGGATCCAAAAGTGGCCCAGGCGGTTAGTAGGCATCAACCTTCTCAACACTAATTGTACAGTAATATATAATCCTCTCACCTCGAGCTCATAACGAGTCACTCGGGGTTCTTTGCCCCGAGTAGAAATTTGGGCAGTCTTCAAATAAAAAAGGAGATTTTTCATTCTGCCGGAATATTTCGGACAGTTCTGCAGCTTTCTGTTTTCCGACACTTTCCTGGGCATACTTTCGGAGACATGTACTCGAACTCCCTGAACTCCCCGAATTGGTTTCGGGGCAGAAATTCGGACAGTTTCCTGGTCTGGCAGTTTCCAAGTTCCCCTACCTTCGCCATCCTTTATTGAGACCCTTCAGTTTGACGCTTTGTGCCGTTGAGTGTCGGAATTTTTTCTTCCCCGTTGTTTTCAGTATACGTTCAACAGTGTGTTATCATGGAATTCGACTTTTCTGACGAGGAGGAACTGAACCTACGAATAGATGATGAAGGAATTATACCTAGTGGTGACGAAGATGAAAGCACAACTGCACTTCACCAATTCAGAGCCGATTTTGACAACGAAGAAGTTGAAATGTTTGAATATTTTCAGGATCAGAATATTGTTGATTCAGATTCTGATCCTGAATTGGATGTATTTCCTTACCATACAAAAAAAAACATTATTGATATTATTATTATATTGATTAGATATATTATAATCATTATTATTTTATTGTATTTTTTTTCTTTTTGTGTCAATAAAATGAGTTTTGAAAAATATCAATTGCGTTGGTTTCATTGCAAGTGAATACCACAGTCAAAAGAAGATTGTTCAAGAAGTTCAAGACCAGCATAAAAAAGAACAATTTTTATGGTAAAACATGATAAAATGATGGTGTTTTATGATCATTTTTATCTTTAGGGATTACAGCTTATTTATTACAAAAATCTGTATCGAAATTATTTTGGTATAGTGGAATGCGATATATTTCTTTAAAAAAAAGTAGGTACAACTTACTCAGTCATGAAAAAAATCTTCATAATAATACATGGACAATAGGGTAACATGTATCAAACACAAAAATCATTCAGTTGAGAAATAATGTTGAGTGAAAGTGGGCGAAAATAAAAGAGGAAGACAACGGGAGTGAGTGGGCCGCGGCCTGGTAAATTCCTTCGGTAGGGGGTTGACAAGTAGGTGGCTCAAGTGCCGGGAGGGCGACCTTGCGGCAGGTAGCTGCCCGTCGCGGAGAAAAGGTTAAGTGACATAATATGAGAAATTTGAATTCTTGAAATTAGTGTAATATGTCGAGAACCCTTATGCCTGTGAAAACACAGGGTTTTTTTGTTGTTCCTTGTTAAAATAACACTAACATTATTACTTCATTAACATATGACAATGCTACACCAGATTCCTGAAATTATCTATTGTGTTTGCTGAATTAAGCAATGTTTGTTGTTTCTTTGACAGGCGAGAAGCCCTATGCCTGTGATAGTTGTGACTATCGAGCTAGTAGGCTTGGTCATCTGAAAATACACTTACAAAATCACTCAGGTTTGTTTGTCCTCCTGGTATGTTGCTTAATATAAGTTTTTCGTCTGACATTGATTAGAAATCACAATTCTATAATTACTGTGTATTTTAACTCAATTATAATGTGATGTTTTATCATCAGGTGAGAAGCCTTATGCCTGTGATCGCTGTGAATACCGAGCTGTTGGGCTGTATTATCTGAAAAGACACTTGAGAACACACACAGGTTTGTTTTCTTTAATATTATTCAGAACAACATACATTAATTAAGTAAATGATGTCAATGGTACACCATAATTCAGAAATCACCCATTATGTATGATGAAATTTGCTGTTTCTCTGATAGGTGAGAGGCCCTATGCTTGTGAAAGTTGTGACTACCGAGCTAGTCAGCTTTGTCATCTGAAAGATCACGTACGAACCCATGCAGGTATTTCTTTTAATTCCTTGAAAGAATAACTCAACATTACTTCATTGACCGATATCACTGTTCATTGCACTTAACGCACTTTAACTCACAAATTTGATTTCATTTGGTATGATAAATTTCAAGTTTTTGGGGGTGAAACTAGTTAGCTGCAGTGTAAAACTAGGTTATAACGGGGTTAAGGAAATCTGCAAGTGTCAGGTACCATTTGATTCAGCGTAAAAAAAAAAAAATAAAATAAAAATAAAATAAAAAAAAATACCTAAAAACCTACCCCTCTTTCATAGAAGGTGATTTTTCAAAAAACCCTCAATTTCATTGGAAAAAACAAAACAATGTTTTCAACATCAAAACTTAGTTTCCTTCTCTAATTAACTAAGTAAAAGTAGAATTGACTACACCGTTGAAAAGGCGAGATCTTGAAGCAGTTTTTACTGTTCTTACATCTTTAAAAAAAATTGGTTTTTATAGATAAATTCCCAATTTGAAAAAACTCCAGGTTTATAAAATTAGGTAACATTTTCTTTTCAGAGGGCTTTTCCATGTCTCAAACCTTGGTTCTTGTTCAGGGTCTGATAGGAAATTTAATGCTCTTTCCAACAATATCCTCAAAATTGTATTTACACAGCAAATTAAGGGAATTATGATCATTTTAGTGACAAAAGGTCAAAAACGCGAGAAAAAAATCTTGAAATTTACATTACTCGAAACTAAGTGTTTGAAAAGATCTCTCTCTGAATGGAGATTTCGATCAGAAATAAGCCCTAGAATCGATCCCTGAAGTTTTGTTTACCTTAAACTGAACACAAGCAGGCAACATCTGGATCAGTAGATTCTCGGTAATTTAGAACATTTTGTAATATAAAAGAAAAATAATGAAATCATGTATTTAGGTCTAGAAGTAGGTACTTACTTGATGTAATCTACAACATTTCAAGGTTATCCACATCCATCTAAAACTGAGAGAGAATGCCTAACTAATGGCTAACAGAGGGGTTAGTCTATATTTACTAACTCAACTTACCTTCGGGAAAGATTGAGCACAATTATAGTAGGTTGAGGAGAAGACTACTCATACAGCGGCATGTTTAGTCCATATCACACTTGCATTTTTTCAGGTTTTTAATGCTTCAACGTGAAGAAGGCAAAGTGTTTTTTCCCAAGGTCAGCTGTGAATGTTGACGAGTAATAAGTGCAAAAACAGCGCATTCTGATGAATGAATAATCATCAGTCTGTCAAGGTTACGGGAGGACCTAGGAGTTTCCCGTTGGCGTGACTGTTTACCTCTGCAACTTTACGTCGAAAAAAAATGTTCTTGCATCGATTTAAAAATGAGACATGTTAACTAATTTTCCCAATGTCAGCTCCTCAATTACAGTAGGTTGAGGAGAAGACTACTCATGCAGCGGCATGTTTAGACCGTATCACACTTGCATTTTTCAGGTTTTTAATGCTTGAACATGAAGAAGGCAAAGTGCTTTTTCCCAAGGTCAGCTGTGAATGTTGAAGAGTAATAAGTGCAAAAACAGCGCATTCTGATGAAATAATCATCAGTCTGTCAGGTTAGGGCTCCTAGGAGTTTCCCATTGAAGTGTTACCTTCTCAAGGTTTACGTTTTAGCATTTTTCTTGCATCAAGATAAAAATGAGAACATGTTCTAATTTTCCCAAGTGAGTTTAAAAATGCTCCGCCAGGATGTGCATGGTCGAAAAAGCTGACCTTGGAAAAAAGCACATTGCCTTCTTCACGTTCGAGCATTAAAAATGCTGAAAAAATGCAAGTGTGATACGGCCTTTTCACATTGTGCAACGAGACTTTTCAGAGAAAAATATTTGAAAAAACCCGCGGAACAAGGATTTTTTGAAAAGCCACCAGAGTTTACACTCCCCTTTGTTGGCTACCCTGTATAGCATAACATACACATGCTCTCTCTGTCCTAATATAAGCTCATTGTTTATACCCCATTTCAACATCTTCAATGCCCCTTTTTGTTGGACGGCGTCTGGCAACACTGTTGTATTAAGTATGCATGTTGCATAAATTGAAATATGATGTTTCATTATCAGGTAAGAAGTCTTCTGTCTGGGATAGCTAGTCTACTGAGCTAGACAGCTCAGTCCTGTGAGACAACACGAACCAGCTTTAGTAAGTTCTTGATGTAATAACCTCAACATTTTATTTAATAATAAATTAATCATGATGAGATTGTTATAAATATACTTGTGAAATGTATTGATTTGTCATTTTTCATTTTTAGGTAACAAGTCCCAAGCCTGTACCTTTGACTAATGGGCTGGAGCCTAATTCATAAAACGACTAGTTACTACGTTGATTTTCATTAAAGTTGTTGAAAACTTTGGCAAAATGCGTTTTGTTGTGCCACAAGTGTAGACTTATTTTGTAAGTTATAGTAAAATCTTGGAATGCGCATTTATGCAGCTGATGTTTTCCCTACTAGATTTTCTTCAAGTTGAAATATTACGATTTCATTGTTATCATTTCGATTTGGTTATTACGATTTCATTGTTAATTGGTTATCTTACCTTCTTTTACTTGTAAACTGGTTGAGTTTAGTTGATGATTTGGTTGTTATTGGAATATTATAATTGAAATTGTCGTTATTTTAAATTTTTATCCAATCTTTGTGCACAACCTTCAATATCTAACATTAACCTTTTAGCTAATGCGCCCGGCTGAGCCAGCAGGCGCCGGCTATCTGCATGCTTCTACGCTCATTCAGATTCTCTGTACTAACTCCTTTTTTGCGAGCAACATGCAATTTGGTCAATCTGGATGCCAGATCTGCTAGCCAGAACCCCAAAAACAATATTAGGTTTGGAATTATCCCATATATAGTCCCTTACTTGTTTGCTTTTGGTTCCTCTTCGTCGTCAGAATCGCTGCTGGAATCATTGGGACGTCGGCAAATAGTTAACAGGGAACGTCGAAGGGGAACCATTTGCGGTTGAACCATTAGAAAATAAATCACGAAATAATTCATCTTCGTCATCACTATTTTCGAAAATATTCAATAGTTACTGTTCAGTGTAAACGCAGCGCAACCGCAACATCGTGAGTTCACTTTTTTTTGAATGCCAGGGAAATCAAAACAAACCAAACTGTTATGAAGCAGATAAGATGGCAACAATTGTCCTTAAACATCGTCGGATCCAAGCAGTGCTGCTCCCTGTAGGAGTACTGGTGAAATAAAGACTTATAAATGCATCCGGGAGGTCAAGGGAGCGAGCATGAATATATTCGTGCATAGCATACCAAAGTAGTCTCGAGTAGCCCGAGTATTCTCGGGAATAGCATGGCATGTAAGACATTTCCACCCCGAATATATTCGGACATAGCATCGAAAAGGATAACGACTGACCCTATGGACTTTGTCCCACCTTACATATCATTCTTACAGTTATGGTTACAAATAGCAATAATTTTCTACAATGCGCTAAAACATTCAACTACATACATTGTTGCTCCGTGTAGTTGTCATTTCAACGCGTACCACTTTTTTGGTTTATTATTTCCAATAATAAGCCTATGTGATCGTATAGCAAAAAATTTTTATAACCTCCCCTCTAACTTTGTCACTTTACATTTCAAGGTGCGTAGAATCCAACTTTGAAATGTCTGTTCGCCGTCCGGGCCATAAAAGGCCTTAGAATTGACCTAAAAAATCTGTTCTTTCGCACATAGACTCCACTTGGGGTCTAGTTGGTCCTAACTTCTCGCCAGCTCGATCGCTCCACTCTCATGGGTGCTATGAGCCAAAAATAGGTGAGTGTCTTTTTTTTTTTTTTGTATATTTCAAGTTGTATAGAAATTGGAGATTTATGAGTGAAAAGAAAATGTTAGCTATTAATTTTATGGAAAAAAAAGTATTCTAAATGATACTCTTCTATTCAAAAAGAGATTTTGGATTTTAGGCTATTTTTTGCAATTTTATAGATTTTTTAAAACAAAATTTAATGAAGTTCAAGTTTTTAGCATAATTTCGTACATAAATTTTTGAATGTTCTATTTCATAGTTGGTAAACTTTATTTGACCAATCTTATGCTAAAAAATATCAATTTAACAATTCTTAGCCATTTTCAGTGATTTTGTCAGCACATTTTTTGAAATTTGACCAATTAGATGATATCAATATACAGTATAGGTAACACTTTTATGTGTTGGAAAGATGACTTGGTAATAAATTGTTTTGTTTATCAACTATATTAAAAAGCGTAAAATTGTGAGATTCCACTGCTGTGATGGATTGAACCCATTTGTGAGGTCTGAAGCTCCGAGTTCCGATACTAAATATACTATAAGCGGCGTTTAATAATTATGGACCAGAGATCTACGTGAAGGGCTGTCTAATACATAAATAATAAACCTTTGTGTAATAATTTGCAGCGTTTGTAGTAAAGTTATTCGCTTTCCCATTGTATTTACCCATTGCAAAGGGTGGACAGTTTAACAATAAGGAGTAGGTTTGGGGAAGATTCCGATAGCCTATCATCAAGGAATTAGTTGGAAAAGAGTCATCCCCATAGGAAAAACGGTACGCCCGCTCATGAGGGACATACAAACATAATTTCATTTTTATAGATTGCCTGCTTTGTAGTTGAATTCCTTGCACAACCGGAACGATGATAGCTATCAGAATCTTCCCCAAACCTACTCCTTATCGTCAAACCCCTTCACAACGGGTAAGTACGAGGAGAAAGCGAATCATAACTTTACGACACAAAAGTACCTTTGTTCGCAGTGCCGGTTGGAAACAGTTGCCAACCGTTGGCGACCAGGTTTGTGATTGGCTTAGTGCGCGTGCGTGACCCCCACCTGATTTCAAACCGTTTGTAAACAAATCCTCACTGCGAACGGGTTTGACTGAAGTTTACCGTCATGTAGCCTCCAACTGCTGTAACCTGCTTGGTGGGCTCGCGCCATCCTTTGAATGACTAGTGCATACCCACTAAAACCACCCCTTCTTCTTTGACGAACTACCCCGGAACTACTGTTCACTACTTATCATAACGTCTGTGCAAACGTACCAACTGATTCATTTAAAAAAATGGGGAAAAAGAAACGTGTGTGGAAATGTGGATCATGTAAGAGGAAAACTCAAGGATCGCTTAACGACAATATCCAAAAAATAGCCATTGAGGATGAATCGGATTCGGAGACGGAAGACGAGACGAATGATTCTGAACCTGTGGATATTGAGTGTTTTTCCAGTAATATGGTGAAACTTGGCAAACAGTTCAAAAAACTCGAGAAAACAATAAGTTTTCTGAGCGATCAAGTGGATGACTTTTCAAAAACAATGCAATCGACTGCCAAGCTAGTCGAAAGCTTAAAGAAATCAAACGATCAACTAGTTCGTAAAAATCAAAAGCTCCGCAAAAATGAGGAAACCCAAGCACTGAGAATTACAGCGAAGGATCAGATCAAGAAAATGGACACCACAAACAAGATGAAATGGGAAGACGATGACTTTGAGTAATCAACATATACCTAATTCGGACATATAAAGGTCATAAAAATATATTTCTTTTGTTTATGGATTTCGTCTTGGATGAAATTGAAAATATATTAGATATTTCAAAGGAAACTGAATGTGACAGTGTAAATGATGTAGAAAAAACATTACCAAATCACCCAAACTCCTTGGTTGTCTTAAATTTAAATATACGAAGCTTAAATAAAAATTTTGACGAGTTTTTATTAAATTTTAGTCAGTTTAAAAAACAACCAAACATATTATGTTTCACGGAAACGTGGAATAATTCGCAGGATATAGTACAAACGATTCCCTCTTATAAATCTTACAGTTCTTCCACCTTTCTAAATAAAAATAGTGGTGTGACCGTATTTATAGACTCAGACTGTAAAGATGTCAAAACGAAAGAAATTACCGTGGAAGGCACATGCTGCTTATTATGTGAATTTCAATTTTTTAAGAGAAATTACCGATTATTTTGCATGTATCGATCTCCCAGTAATAAAAACATAGATGGTTTTCTTAGGGATCTTAGGGAATGATGTTGGATTATAGAAACAGTGATACCATAGATATATTGCTTGGTGACCTAAATATTGATATTAGATAAATATTATCCCACAGAAGAAAATGACAAAAATAACTATTTGAACTTGTTAGGTGAACTTGATTTTCTGTCTCGATCATATTTTCTTGCGATATAAAAAAACTTATTTTGATGCTTGTTCGTTGGGTATTGTATGGAGAACGTCAATTACGGATCACTTTAGTACTCTATTGTGTCTGTATACTGAATCGGAAGAGGCTACTACAAATAAAACACTAAAACATACTAAAAAAAATTTAATTATAACAAACTGATTGAAAACTCAAAGGAGAGCATTGGGATTGAGTGTTGGGGGTACAGGATATTGATGAGGCAGCTGTGGGTTTTCATGAAACCTTGCAGACCCTCATTGATGCTTGTACAGAAATATCAGTTATAAATCAACGAAAAATGCTACCCTTGAAATCCTGGATCACAAAAGGTCTTTTAGTAAGCGTTAGAAAAAAAAAAAAAAATGTATCGTATTTCGAAAAAAATGCCTTTTAATATAAAACTAACGGAAAGGTACAAAAAATTTAAAAATAAATTAACCGAACTTACCCGAATAGCTAAAGACAAGTACTACTCTTGGAAATTAAATGAAGCAGGGAACAATGTACGAGCGAAGTGGAAGGTCATAAATGAAGCGACGGGAAGAACGCAGAAGAGTACACCAATAAACTCTATCGAGGTAGAAGGAAAAATATTTGATATAGATTAAAGACGGTAAAAAAATTTCGGATGCTTTCAATGAACATTTCTCAACAATCGGCTCGAAATTAGCAGATAGAAGTGCAATATGTGATAACCCGACAATACCTACAAGTGTCACCCCGCAACCATTTTTGGTTGTCTCCGAAAAAACTGTTGACAAAATAATATGTAGTTTAAGAGGGGTGTGGTGAAATCCACCACCTCTTTTCAACAGCCCTTTTCAGGGCTACCAAAAAGAGGTAGGCACACCACAAAAATATTTACAAGACGTCGAAGTACAACTCCGTCAAACAAAATATTTCACCGGAGAGAAAATACTAAATTCTCTCCCAAAAGTGAAATATTAAAGATTAACACGCAAGGCGACCTCCCCAAACATTTACTGGGCGAGAGAGATGCGACAAACATCTCGAGACAGGTCGCCTTGAACGAGAACACGCAAGGCGACCTCCCCAAACATTTACTGGGCGAGAGAGAGGCGACAAACATCTCGAGACAGGTCGCCTTGAACGAAAACACGCAAGGCGACCTCCCCAAACATTTACTGGGCGAGATAGATGCGACGAAAAGTTCGAAACAAGTCGCCTTGAATGAGAAACCTCAAACAGGAAAACTCAAGGTCGTTCAGCCACCCCCGGGGACCCCGTCAAAGCAACGGACGCAGGGAAACCACCTCGAAAAACCAACTCAGCTATCGTATGCCCAGATACTGAGAAAACACTGTGCGAACCAATGAGATTGCACAGTCGAATTTATGAAATTAAGCGGACCAACCAGGAGGCGGCAGGAGGCGGCCACCTCCCTATAAATACCCCGCTAGGAGCCCTCCGAAATTCATTCCACTCTCCGCTCTCGACGACGACACCTCCGAAGTACGAAGAATTCTACACGCTCTACGCTGACGAACCTTCTGCATTGCGAGTTCATCTCAAGAACGGCTTCCTACTGCTTTCTACAAGACAGACCTTCTCTCCACACAGATTTCGCATTGGCATCTACGAGTCCAGTGATTATTCATCCTGCTCATTGCCCAACGTAGTTCTCCTGTTAGGACGCCACCCGGTACTTCTATCGATATTCTCTTTAGACAGTACGCCCGAGGGACGTTCCGAGCCGTGTCACCCGGACTACATAGCCTTAAGCTCGTAGTCGACCGCTGGGGCGCGCCGGTAAATTACTCAGCTCCTACGCTCTAATTTACCGTCTACGGAAGTCTTTTTCAAGACTGCGAGGTAGGACCCTGCCGTCTGAGCATTGGAAAGACGCTCCGGCAAGCGAGTCCACTTCCAAAACCCTCTATTTTTCACACGTAGAGGCATCGAAACGAGCCAAAAACTCGATCATTTCGATGGAACGTCAGCCTTCTTACTTCCCCTTGCAAGGGAAGGCGGAAGGCGGCAAGGCCGGGCCGAGTGACCAACGTAGTGCGCCCTACCGGCCACACGGTGAGTCCGCTGAACCAAATATCAGTGCAAGGCGCGACCCTCACGTCCGGATCGCCTTCTCGCCCGACGTATTCGTTCGAGAAACTTTCGAACAAGACTCACCTACACAAAAGATCGAGCAAACCTTTCAGACTCGCTCTGAAGCCGATCTTTATGATTCGACCAAGCTGTCCGATTACCCACGATCTCCGACGCAGGCTTACACGGTCGATCCGAGTGTCAAATACACTCCAAATGCACAAAAAGCAGAGGATACTTTTCAGTACCTCAACCAAGCTCAATATATTCCCCTTCCAGATGTAAATCTAAGGCCGGAATATTACAAAACGGCTCAGTACGAAACTGATCGAACCCAGCACTTGGTACACGAGCCTAGCGCTCCGCGCGGCTGCGACACGGACTATCCACCCTTCCGGCCCGCGAAATCAGTTGACCTTGGCGGCTCCGCCCGCATTCCTCGCGGGGGTGGCCTAGAAACCAACCCGCATAACCGGGATATAAATGTCCGACTTGGTCTACCAACGTCAAGTCAAACCTATATAAATCCACTACAAATGGTGACCCCGCCTTTGAACAGGCTCAACACGGAGCATTTCGTTCCCTCTTATGAAGCTAGTGGATTTCAGGGAACCACTGCGGGCGTGCGACCCCCGCCGGGCCTCTACGCCCCACATCTCACGCAACATCCCGCTACAAACAGTGGCTTTCAAGCACTTTTAGAGGAGATGGGAGATTATCAAAAACCAGTCTTCCAAAAGAAGAATATTGATCGTGCACTCGCCGAGTTCGATCAATACTGCGTGAGAAAACACATGAGAACGCAAAACGAATGCTTCTCAGCTATATACAAGTGGGTACCAGAAGAAATGAGGGAAGCTATCGACTCAGCTTACCTCACGGCGCCTCACGCACCCTACGAAGAGGCCAAACAGCGCCTCCTACGAGAATATGGGTTGTCTTTACAGGACAGGCTCCTCGCACTCGAGGACCCCCATCTCTCGCCAAAAAACCCAGCACCAAGTACCACGAGATGTACTCGAAAGCTGTTGGGTACTTTTCGGAAGCTCTAATCACTCAAAAGTGGATTGAGACTCTTCCCATCGAAGCACGAGGTATGGTCGCAGCTCAGCCTACCACGACCTCCCGGCTCGACCTAGCTGATACGCTACACGCGTACAGAGCAGAGAATACTTCCCTGAACATACGAGGAGTTGAATCTACTCCGAAACCCATAAATACTGGTTTCAAAAAGGCCCTCTCGAAACAAGCTGAGTTCAAACCCCAACCAGTGGAGAGTAAACCTCACAAACCGATGGCCTACGTCTGTCGAAACCACGTACGTTTCGGTAACGAAACTCGCAAATGTGCAGACCCAGAACACTGCACTTGGAAGACAAACACTGCTTCCAAAACTAGCAAAAAGGCTGCGACTATAAGCCAGCCTAAAACCCGGGTTTCTACCGAAAATACTCAGCAGTCGGTACAAGAAAGTACCATTCCAACCTCCGACACAGAGAGTTCGGAAAACGAATAACTGCCAGCGTATCTGAGCCTATACGCCGGCAGTCTACTGAGTATAAAAGGCTTTTTTTCAAGTGCAAACTAAATGGCACTGAATTTCTCATTGACACGGGAGCAGAAGTGAACATTCTGCCCCACAATGTCACAAAAAAATTGGGCTTGAAAATTCTCAAGTCCAACGTTAAGCTCACAGCAGCTAACGGAGCCCCTATAGATACACTAGGGCGAGCTGACACAACAATTAACATCGGCCTCGGGGACATGACCACCGAGTTTATGATCACGAAAGTTGATCTAGCGATCCTAGGTATCCCATTCCTCGAATCTTGGGATATCGGAATACGGGTCAAACACAAGTACATTTATAAAGATAAAATGAAGTGCTATGCCGATCAAAAAATAGCTGCAGTCATGAACAAAAAGTTCACTGACGAACAAATTGCAGCTACTATCCCTCACCGTGACAATACACCTCAACCAGAGGACGTGCAAATCACGGAGGACGAAAACATTCGCTCTATCATTAACAAATACAATGATAAAATGAGCAAAATTCATGGTAAATGGAAGAACAACGGGGTTTACCACCGTATAACCACGGAAGGAACTCCAGTACACTTCCGAGCGAGACCCATGGCAGGAGAAAAACGGGCTCAAGTCAAAAAGACTTTTGACGAAATGCTTTCAGAAGGCATAATTGCACCATCGGATTCCGAATGGGCATCTCCGTTACACTGTGTACCAAAAAAAGACGGGTCATGGAGAATCACCGGCGATTACCGTTTCCTCAACGCGAAAACGAAGAAAGACGCCTATTGATACGCAAATCTATTCAACAATAGATTTAAAATCAGCATATTATCATATTCCGATGCACCCAGATGACGCTCATAAAACTGCGATTATTACACCTTTCGGTCTTTATGAGTTTAAGAAAATGAGCATGGGTTTGGCCGGAGCGGCTCAAACATGGCAAAGATACATGGACAGCATCATGCGAAAATTTGATTTCGCATTTGTCTATCTAGATGACATCCTGGTGGCTTCGAAGAATTATAACGAACACATGAACCACCTACAACAAATTTTTGACAAACTAGGGGAACACGGACTTCGAGTAGGTTTTGATAAATGCATTTTTTCGAAACCTACCGTCGATTTCCTAGGTTTCACTATCTCGAAGGAAGGAATAATTCCTAAACGAGACAAAATAGAAGCCATAGAACTATTTCCTAGGCCAGTGGACGTACGAAGTCTACGCAGATTCCTAGGTATGTGTGGTTTCTACCGAGCATGCTCGAACAAATTCGCTCACACGGCACAACCTCTGTATGACTCCATTCAGTCAAACAAAAAAAATGACAGAACACCTATCGAATGGACATCAGAGAGAGAAAAAGCTTTTAACAGCTTAAAGCAAGCAATGATCAAAGCAACATTGCATAACATTGCTCACCCACACCCTACAGCGGAGTGGAGATTAGTCTGTGACGCATCCGACACACACATCGGAGCAGCGCTAGAACAAGAAATTACAGACAAACATGGCTCGAAATCGTACCAACCATTGGGATTTTTCAGCAAAGAGATTCCAGAACAATGGAAGAACAAAGCATCATTCGACAAGGAAATGTTCGCCGTTTACCAAGCGTGCATTCACTGGCACAACGACTTGGACGGCAGATCCTTCCATATTTGTTCGGATCACAAGCCTCTGCTAGGCACGATGCTTAAAAAGAATGCTCATTTTTCTAAAATGAGATTAAGATGGCTAACATACATCTCTCAAATGACGAGTGACATTCGTCATATTTCAGGAGAGAGCAACGTCGTCGCCGACGCACTCTCCAGACCCTTCGATCCGGTTGAAATTCAAACGAAATCGATTTCAACACAGACGAACGAGGGTCCACCTATAGCTGAAATTTCGAAAATTACGGCTGCAATAGAATGCAATCTTCTACTGCACATTTCAAATTCACAAATTCGCTCTCCCCCTACCGCGGAGGACAAATTGAAACTCACACGAGTTGAATTCTCTCAAGGAGAAATTTGGTGTAACCTAGACCTAGGACACCCTAGACCTTATATTCCAAACGAAATAAGGGAAGAAATAATAAGCCAAATTCACAATTTGGGACACCCAGGTATACACTCTACAGTGTATAAAGTTAAACAACGATATTTTTGGCACGGACTACGTGCAGATGTCTCAAACTGGGTCCGAGCATGCGAAACTTGCCAACGAGCAAAAATCACGCGCTCCGTGAAGCTCCCTTACTCCGAATTTGAAACGGCAAACAAATTTTCACACGTACACGTGGATATTACCGGACCCTTACCTTTAGCAAAAGGAGGGAAACGTTACATTTTGATGATGGTTGATAGAGCAACGGGTTGGCTAGAGGCAGTCCCTCTCAACAACATCGAAACAACCACAATCACAAATGCCTTTATCAATATTTGGGTAGCTTCAAAGGGCGTACCTAAATACATCACAAGTGATCAGGGCACCCAATTTGAATCAGATCTGTTCAATTCCATTATGGAACGTCTCGGAGTAAAACATACTCACACGTTACCATACAAACCATCAACAAACGGTATGGTAGAACGCAGGAACAGATCTTTGAAAGAAGCTCTCAAAGCTCAGAACGAAAATTGGCTCGATGCACTTCCCAAAGTTCTACTCGCCATGCGTACGGCAGTAGACCCGGCGACTGAAACTACGCCTTTCCAAAAAGTTTACGGGATTGACGTACCACTCCCAGGAGACATTTTCGTAACTTCTACGAACCTTTCGGAACCTCTTTTCTTCCGACCTACGCATATTAAACATAATAACACGAAATATGCCGTAAACATGCCCAAAAACTTGGATACATGTACTCATGTCTATATCAGAGTGCCCACACAGCTCACCTCTCTCCAATGTCCTTACACGGGACCGTTCAAAGTAGTTAAAAGAGATAAGTTTTCGGTTACAGTGCAAATTGGCGAACATACTAAAAAAGTTCCCAAACAGCAAATCAAGCCAGCTTATACTCTACACTCGGAAGAAGCTGTATCGCAAGGACAATCTCTGTTACAAAATCAGACAGGAAGTAAGGAGAAAACTCCCCGAAAATCCGCCAGAGGGCGCGTTCCATCTACCAAATTTGACGGAAAGTGGGTAACTGCGCTCGAAACAAGCCACGCCCATTTTTCTCGGGTAGGAGCAGTGGGAAGTATAAATATGGAAAGCCCCACAGCCAGAGACCATAACGATCTCAACCATGGCAGCTTCTACTCCAAACACGATGATCACCGACGAAGTCGAGGAGTTCCTCCTTGCCGAGGAAGCTCTCCCAGCTCCGATCGGCCCACTACCACCTTCGCCGAAACGGGAGACGGGGACCGCAACCAACGCTCCCACGGAGGTGGTCTGGACAAGGCCCCAGCCCTACCAGCCACCAGCTCCACCCACCCAGCCACTGCCTACGCCTCCGCCCGCTCACCAGCTACCAGCACCTCCCAGGCAGTGGATCTCCTCGGGCGATGTACCGGTTCCTCGCTGGGAGGAGATGAGCACCGCGGGGTGGTCGGAGCCCAGCACCTCCCGGGCTCCCCCGCAACAGCCCAGCCGCGGCCGCGGGCCAAACCCTCGCGGGTTTGGTTCCCGTCGGCAGAGCTCGGGCCGGCCAAGGCCGCCCCGCGACGCTCGTCGAAACCGGCGAGGCCGGGGCGCACCACAGGGACGGGACGCGAGGCCTGCACCTCCGCCTCCGCCCCAACTGGCGAGTTTCTCCTACGGAGAGTTCCGAGTGGACCTCCCAGTTCTCCCCCATCGGCGTCGTCGTTGATAACACGACGTCTTGGGGGGGCCCCTGTGGTGAAATCCACCACCTCTTTTCAACAGCCCTTTTCAGGGCTACCAAAAAGAGGTAGGCACACCACAAAAATATTTACAAGACGTCGAAGTACAACTCCGTCAAACAAAATATTTCACCGGAGAGAAAATACTAAATTCTCTCCCAAAAGTGAAATATTAAAGATTAACACGCAAGGCGACCTCCCCAAACATTTACTGGGCGAGAGAGATGCGACAAACATCTCGAGACAGGTCGCCTTGAACGAGAACACGCAAGGCGACCTCCCCAAACATTTACTGGGCGAGAGAGAGGCGACAAACATCTCGAGACAGGTCGCCTTGAACGAAAACACGCAAGGCGACCTCCCCAAACATTTACTGGGCGAGATAGATGCGACGAAAAGTTCGAAACAAGTCGCCTTGAATGAGAAACCTCAAACAGGAAAACTCAAGGTCGTTCAGCCACCCCCGGGGACCCCGTCAAAGCAACGGACGCAGGGAAACCACCTCGAAAAACCAACTCAGCTATCGTATGCCCAGATACTGAGAAAACACTGTGCGAACCAATGAGATTGCACAGTCGAATTTATGAAATTAAGCAGACCAACCAGGAGGCGGCAGGAGGCGGCCACCTCCCTATAAATACCCCGCTAGGAGCCCTCCGAAATTCATTCCACTCTCCGCTCTCGACGACGACACCTCCGAAGTACGAAGAATTCTACACGCTCTACGCTGACGAACCTTCTGCATTGCGAGTTCATCTCAAGAACGGCTTCCTACTGCTTTCTACAAGGCAGACCTTCTCTCCACACAGATTTCGCATTGGCATCTACGAGTCCAGTGATTATTCATCCTGCTCATTGCCCAACGTAGTTCTCCTGTTAGGACGCCACCCGGTACTTCTATCGATATTCTCTTTAGACAGTACGCC
The DNA here is from genome assembly GCA_030762985.1 of Adelphocoris suturalis. NCBI lineage: Eukaryota > Metazoa > Arthropoda > Insecta > Hemiptera > Miridae > Adelphocoris > Adelphocoris suturalis. The sequence goes on along the minus strand of CM061042.1, from coordinate 3,617,414 downwards.
CGAGGGACGTTCCGAGCCGTGTCACCCGGACTACATAGCCTTAAGCTCGTAGTCGACCGCTGGGGCGCGCCGGTAAATTACTCAGCTCCTACGCTCTAATTTACCGTCTACGGAAGTCTTTTTCAAGACTGCGAGGTAGGACCCTGCCGTCTGAGCATTGGAAAGACGCTCCGGCAAGCGAGTCCACTTCCAAAACCCTCTATTTTTCACACGTAGAGGCATCGAAACGAGCCAAAAACTCGATCATTTCGATGGAACGTCAGCCTTCTTACTTCCCCTTGCAAGGGAAGGCGGAAGGCGGCAAGGCCGGGCCGAGTGACCAACGTAGTGCGCCCTACCGGCCACACGGTGAGTCCGCTGAACCAAATATCAGTGCAAGGCGCGACCCTCACGTCCGGATCGCCTTCTCGCCCGACGTATTCGTTCGAGAAACTTTCGAACAAGACTCACCTACACAAAAGATCGAGCAAACCTTTCAGACTCGCTCTGAAGCCGATCTTTATGATTCGACCAAGCTGTCCGATTACCCACGATCTCCGACGCAGGCTTACACGGTCGATCCGAGTGTCAAATACACTCCAAATGCACAAAAAGCAGAGGATACTTTTCAGTACCTCAACCAAGCTCAATATATTCCCCTTCCAGATGTAAATCTAAGGCCGGAATATTACAAAACGGCTCAGTACGAAACTGATCGAACCCAGCACTTGGTACACGAGCCTAGCGCTCCGCGCGGCTGCGACACGGACTATCCACCCTTCCGGCCCGCGAAATCAGTTGACCTTGGCGGCTCCGCCCGCATTCCTCGCGGGGGTGGCCTAGAAACCAACCCGCATAACCGGGATATAAATGTCCGACTTGGTCTACCAACGTCAAGTCAAACCTATATAAATCCACTACAAGGGGGTTCAAGCCCGGGATTTGATAGTATTTCTGTTGAAACTATTAAAAAATCAAGCAACACATAACTAAGCCGTTAACTTATTTGATAAACCTCAGCTGTGCTTCTTGTACCTTTCCTCAAATATATAAAAGGGCTGTAATAACTCCGCTTTACAAAACGGAGATCCCAAATTGATAAACAACTATCGACCTATTTCTTTAATGTCCAATATCGCTAAAATTATTGAAAAATCTGTAAAAACATTCCTAATACAATTTTTAGAAAATCAAAAAATAAATGAAAACCAGTTTGGTTTTCAACCAGGACAAAGCACACTGGATGCGATTTTATGCATGGTAGAGAACATTACTTTGGCACTCGATAAAGGGAAAAAAGTACTAGTAGTATACAAAGACATGACCAAAGCTTTTGATACTATACCACATTCCAGTTTAATTGAGACCCTGATCAATATGAATTTCAACCCGTATTTCATAAAGTGGACAGAAAGCTATTTATTGAATCGCGAACAAAGAGTCAAAATAGGGGACCATTTGAGTGATGCATGTACATTCCAATTTTCCGTCCCACAGGGAACTGTTCTGGCTCCTTTATATTATACTAGCTGCTCCGGCTCGCTACGCTCGCTTCCACGTCCAGCCGGGGGGCAAGCCCCCCGGACCCCCCATTAAATTGCTCGCTTCGCTCGCCAAGTGTGGCATGTGGGGAATATTGCTCGCTTCGCTCGCAAAGTGTGGCATGTAGGGAATGTTGCTCGCTTCGCTCGCAAAGTGTGGCATGTAGGGAATGTTGCTCGCTTCGCTCGCAAAGTGTGGCTGTATACATGCGATGTATTACAATTGAAACGTGTAGGGGATGTTGCTCGCTTCGCTCGCAAACGGTAGATCTCTAAGGGTAGTTTTAACTTCTGTAGGGGGTGTTGCTCGCTCCGCTCGCTTGAGGAAGTTATACTGCCCACCCAACTTGGCAGACGTTTTTTTCTGTTGGAAATTCTTACAAACAAATTAAATCTTATAAAACTACGTGGAACCACGAAAATTTTATTAGGGGATGTTGCTCGCTTCGCTCGCAAGGTATTGCTGTATATTTGTAGGAAAAAATCCGAATTTATTCTGTTGAAATGGCTCTCGCTTCGCTCGCAAGGTACCTGCTCGCAACACCCAAACACCGAAACCTGTACCTGAGTTTATCGAACCCCAAACACGTCTGTCTTCCTAGAGCCTTCTCGCGTCCACAGCACATATAATAATTTCTCATTTTAATAGCTTAGTCTCGCTTCCCTCGCAATTTGACCGACTGCCCGTCACTTTTTTCGATATCCGATTTCGGATTCAGATTCGGCGGACCCAAAGCTGTATTTCGCCCGCGAAAACCGTTCCGAAAAACGTACCTTTATGGGGTATATTTTAATGGGAAAAAACCAAGTTTTTCGGCGGACTTTTCGAGAAAACGGGTCCGTACTCTCGCATTTTTTTGACGCATTTCCCGATACTTTTTTCGCGATCCGATCGCCCCGTCGTCTTCCTCGTAGGAAAACCTACGAAACCCGTATTTTTCCGGAATTGTCAACGGCCGTTTAGAGGGGTAGGGGAAGCGGGGAAGTCCAAAAAGCGCACATTAATTATTACTTCGACCCCCCTCCCGCCCTACGGCCCATGGTTCGGATGGGATTAGAAAATTTTAAATTCGCTTATACACCCTATCGGAAAATCCCAAAAAGATCCCCCCACTCGTAGACTCCCCCCACTCAGCCGTTTGGCCGTGCATAGACACGACAGACAGACAGAGCGACAGACAGACGGAGTTTCATTCTTATTAATAACTAGCCGCTCCGGCTCGCTACGCTCGCCTCCACGTCCAGCCGGGGGGCAAGCCCCCCGGACCCCCCATTCAATTGCTCGCTTCGCTCGCAAAGTGTGGCATGTAGGGAATGTTGCTCGCTTCGCTCGCAAACGATAGGTCCCTAAGGGTAGGTTTAACTTCTGTAAGGGATGCTGCTCACTTCGCTCGCTTGAGGAAGTTATACTGCCCACCCAACTTGGCAGTCGTTTTTTTCTGTTGGAAATTCTTACAAACAAATTAAATCTTATGAAACTACGTGGAACCACAAAAAGTTTATTCGGGGATGTTGCTCGCTTCGCTCGCAAGGTATTGCTGTATAGTTGTAGGAAAAAATCCGAATTTATTCTGTTGACATGGCTCTCGCTTCGCTCGCAAGGTATACCTGTATACCCTTCAAGACGTAAGTGCGTGTACCTGCTCGCAACCCGTTCCGCAGCCCCGCCTCATTGAACCCCTGACTTCGTAGAGCCTTCTCGCTTCCGGCGCCCAATTAACTTCTGATGTTAAACGCTTCCCTCGCAATTCCGCTCGCAATTTGACCTACTTTCCGTCACTTTTTTCGATATCCGACTTCGGATTCAGATTCGGTGGGATCAAAGCTGTATTTCGCCTGCGAAAACCGTTCCGAAAAACGTACCTTTATGGGGTATATTTTAATCGGAAAGTCTGGCATGTAGGATATGTTGCTCGCTTCGCTCGCAAAGTCTGGCATGTAGAAAATGTTGCTCGCTTCGCTCGCAAAGTATGGCATTTAGGGGATGTTGCTCGGTTCGCTCGTAAACGGTAGGTCTCTATGGGTAGGTTTAACTTCTGTAGGGGATGCTGCTCGCTTCGCTCACTTGAGGAAGTTATACTGCCCCCGGACCCCCCATTAAATTGCTCGCTTTGCTCGCAAACGGTAGATCCCTAAGGGTAGGTTTAACTTCTGTAGGGGATGCTGCTCGCTACGCTCGCTTGAGGAAGTTATACTGCCCACCCAACTTGGCAGACGTTTTTTTCTGTTGGGGAATTCTTACTAACAAATTAAATCTTATAAAACTACGTGGAACCACGAAAAGTTTATTAGGGGATGTTGCTCGCTTCGCTCGCAAGGTATACCTGTATATGTGTAGGACAAAGTCCGTATTTATTCTGTAGGGGATGCTGCTCGCTTCGCTCGCTTGAAGAAGTTATACTGCCCACCCAACTTGGCAGACGTTTTTTTCTGTTGGAAATTCTTACAAACAAATTAATTCTTATAAAACTACGTGGAACCACGAAAAGTTTATTAGGGAATGTTGTACTGCCCACCCAACTTGGCAGACGTTTTTTTCAGTTGGGAATTCTTACAAACAAATTAAATCTTAGAAACTACGTGGAACCACGAAAAGTTTATTCGGGGATGTATACCTGTATATGTGTAGGACAAAGTCCGTATTTATTATTTGAAATGGCTCTCGCTTCGCTCGCAAGGTATTGCGTAGAAGTGCAAATGGGAACCCCCCTGTGAGGGTCCCTTCAGGTAAGCAACGTTGTGTAACGGCGGCCCGTGGTCGATTAATTTCTGATGTTAAACGCTTCCCTCGCAATTCCCCTCCCAATTTGACCTACTTTCCGTCACTTTTTTCGATATCCGACTTCGGATTCAGATTCGGCGGGATCAAAGCTGTATTTCGCCCGCGAAAACCGTTCCGAAAACGTACCTTTATGGGGTATATTTTAATGGGAAAAAACCAAGTTTTTCGGCGGACTTTTCGAGAAAACGGGTCCGTACTCTCGCATTTTTTTAACGCATTTCCCGATACTTTTTTCGCGATCCGATCGCGCCGTCGTCTTCCTCGTAGGAAAACCTACGAAACCCGTATTTTTCCGGAATTGTCAACGGCCGTTTAGAGGGGTAGGGGAAGTCCAAAAAGCGCACATTAATTCTTACTTCGACCCCCCTCCCGCCCTACGGCCCATGGTTCGGGTGGGATTAGAAAATTTTAAATTCGCTTATACACCCTATCGGAAAATCCCAAAAAGATCCCCCCACTCGTAGATCCGGCCCACTCAGCCGTTTGGCCGTGCATAGACACGACAGACAGAGCGACAGACGGAGTTTCATTCTTATTAATAATAGAGATTATATATAGTAATGGTATTTTCTCCTTAGATATTGACGGAAAAAATGTATGTTTTGCGGATGATTCGGCAATGGTAGTGACAGGGGATTCATGGGAAGAAGTAAAGCGAAAGACGACCTGCAACCTTCATAAAATAAACCAATGGCTGAAAATGAAAAATCTCAAATTAAACTTTAACAAAACAAACTATATAACGTTCGCATGGAAATCCTCAATGATTCCTGATTTAGGCCCAATCGCATGTCATCAATCTGAGATGTGCGAAATAAACTGCTGCTGTCCGACCATAAAACAGGTACACGTAACAAAATACTTAGGGGTAAAAATAGATCAGTGCCTTGGGTGGGATGAACACATAAAAGATTTATCTACAAAACTAAGAAGGTTGCTACCAATGTGTCGGGAAGTTCGTAACTTTATGACACTGAAAATAAAGAAACAATTCTACCACGCAATGTGCCAGTCACTACTGATTTATGCCATGCCAGCCTGGGGTTCAGCTTTCAAAACCAAACTTCAGCCTTTGTTCACGATTCAAAAAGCCCTGATCAAGGTCCTATTAAAAAAACCGATTAGGTTTGGGACAAGGGATTTGTTTAAAGAATTTCAAGTTCTAGACTTATTTAGACTAATAGATAAATCTACTATAATTTACATTTACAAAACGATTTGAAATAGTAAGCAATATTGGCACAAGAAGTTCAAGCAAGATTACCCTAATTATACCAAGATTTAATACTTCCGCTGCACAACGTACTCATCTATATAGAGGGATCATTATTTTCAACAACCTACCTTGCGAAATTATTTCAACTAGTGTATCGCTTAATAAATTCAAAGAAGATCTGAAGGAGCACTATATGTGCTGTTTCATTTTGTCTAATTTATGTTATTTCAATTATTATTTACTCCTTAAACTGAATTTTCTATTATTTATGTAAACCAATGGAGAATAGAGTACCTACAATAGAAGTATATACATACATACTTTATCTTTAGAACTTGATGTTGAAAATCCTGTATTATAATTAATTAGGTATTTAAATAGTCACTAATAGGAGAGCTGAATATTGAACAGACGCTCCAATTCCCTGCACAAGATTCTTCTTATTGGGAATTGTAGCATTTTTGTACTAATCTGTAATACATTTTTTGTAAATTTTTTTCTGAATAAAATGCATATTATAAAAAAAAAAAAAAATGGGTGAACATTTTATGTATTAAAAAAGAACCTGAACCATAAAGAGATGGCCTGCTAGACAACAAACAGGTTGAAAAATGAAAAATATTCATTGGTAACAAACCTTCCAACAGGAATAAGAAATCCATGCAATATGGATATACATACTCAATCTTTTCTTACCTCCAGCTGATGATTTTGTGGGAGAATATGGTGTATATAGCGGGAAGGATTCAACTCGAGATCGACCGTCATACTTAATTTGTAATGTTAATAGCTTTACAAACAACTCTTCAGTTGAGATTAAGTAATACCATTTTACTGTATGATTTTGTATTTTGTTGTTATTCAGACGAAGATTCCCATTCTACTTCATCGTTGTCACCAATAAGATTTTCCATATCACACAACTCAGAGTAGGAAACTCTTAATAAATAACCGTAGAAGTAAAAAGAGGGTAAATGCAAAGGCAGAACTTAGTAAACGGTGCACGACATGCAGGTATCTAAACGGCTATCTCATGGCATATCTTAACATCTCTACGGTAAAAGCTCGCTGAGCTCCCGCTACCCATACATCTCACAGTGGAATGATTTGATTGGCTACTTGAAATTGTGGTGTGATGGGGGGCAAACCGTCAGCAAAAATTTCTCTGATCGGTCATACCGATCCACAACTTGGTTCTAACTGGTTTGGTGGTCACTGCGAACGGACTAATATGGATGCTATACAGTCAGGGAATTCCCCAAATGGACACTGTGAAACTTGCGTCTCCGTGGAGCTCACATATAGGGATCCCCCACTCTTATTTACTGCCATCGAATAGCCATTCTCGATAGTATCGATTCAGCCTCCCAACACATCGATTTGCTCATTTTGAAATCAACTGACCTGAGCGCCAAAATTGAAAAAGTTCCAGTCAATAGAGTTTTTGTTCTTCCCCGTAATTTTCTACCGGTGTACGTGAAAAGACTGAAATACCAACTGCGCGCATGCGCGAATCTTCACGTCAACGTGTAGAACTACGCGTGTACCGGAAAATGCATTCGTTGGAATTTCGGCCTACGGGTAGTCATCATAGCCTGACGCAAAGGTAACAACAGTTGCCGGTAATCAGTGTGACCAAGGTAACCGCAGTTACGCAGTTATCAGCAAAGGTAACTACTGTGTGGTTGCCAACAACACGTTGGTTGGTCAACAAGTCGAGAGGTTATAGTGAAGTGCTCCGCTACAAAATTCAGCCATTTAAGGTACCTAAGCAATAAATGTATTTATAATTATGTATTTATAATTAATTATAAAGCAATTAAGTATTTAAATAAGAATAGGTTCTACGAAAAGAATACGTAACAGCTTCTGAAACACTTATAGAGACGTTAACGTGACGTTAGCGTTTGGTTTTTTCACGTATACATGTAGAAATACGCGTAAAAATCACGTGAAGAGCTAGCATCTCCAGCTGCTTGCTCTAGACGCTGCTCTACACGTCAACGGGAGAAAATCTTACGGGAAGAACAAAAACTCTCTAATTCCTTAGTGAAAATGCAGATTAGTTGGACATGTAGGTCAGAATGAAGTGTATAGTTTGGTGGTCTGGATGCTCGCATCTCAAAAATACATAACATCAAGTAGTCAATCCCTTAGTAAAAATGCAGATTAGTTGGACATGTATGTCTGAATGAAGTGTATAAGTTTGGTGGTCTGGATGCTCGCAAGCTCACATCTCAAACATACATAACATCAAGTAGTCAATCCCTCAGTAAAAATGCAGATTAGTTGGACATGTATGTCAGAATGAAGTGTATAAGTTTGGTGGTCTGGATGCTCGCAAGCTCGCATCTCAAAAATACATAACATCAAGTAGTCAATCCCTTAGTGAAAATGCAGATTAGTTGGACATGTAGGTCAGAATGAAGTGTATAGTTTGGTGGTCTGGATGCTCGCATCTCAAAAATACATAACATCAAGTAGTCAATCCCTTAGTGAAAATAGAGATTAGTTGGACATGTAGGTCAGAATGAAGTATATAGTTTGGTGGTCTGGATGCTCGCATCTCAAAAATACATAACATCAAGTAGTCAATCCCTTAGTAAAAATGCAGATTAGTTGGACATGTATGACAGAATGAAGTGTATAAGTTTGGTGGTCTGGATGCTCGCAAGCTCACATCTCAAACATACATAACATCAAGTAGTCAATCCCTCAGTAAAAATGCAGATTAGTGGACATTTAGGTCAAAATGAAGTATATAGTTTGGTGGTTTGGATGCTCTCAAGCTCGCATCTAAAAAAATACATAACATCAAGTAGTCAATCCCTTAGTAAAAATGCAGATTAGTTCGACATGTAGGTTAGAATGAAGTGTATAGTTTGGTGGTCTGGATGCTCGCATCTCAAAAATACATAACATCAAGTAGTCAATCCCTTAGTAAAAATGCAGATTATTTGGACATATAGGTCAGAATGATGTATATAGTTTGGTGGTCTGGATGCTCGCATCTCAAAAATACATAACGTCAAGCAGTTAATCCCTAAATAAAAATTCAGATTAGTTGGACATGTATGACAGAATGAAGTGTATAAGTTTGGTGGTCTGGATGCTCGCAAGCTCACATCTCAAACATACATAACATCAAGTAGTCAATCCCTCAGTAAAAATGCAGATTAGTGGACATTTAGGTCAAAATGAAGTGTATAGTTTTGTGGTCTGGATGCCCGCAAGCTCGCATCTCAAAAATACATAACATCAAGTAGTCAATCCCTTAGTGAAAATGCAGATTAGTTGGACATGTAGGTCAGAATGAAGTGTATAGTTTGGTGGTCTGGATGCTCGCATCTCAAAAATACATAACATCAAGTAGTCAATCCCTTAGTAAAAATGCAGATTAGTTGGACATGTAGGTCAGAATGAATCATAAGTTTGGTGGTCTGGATGCTCGCAAGCTCGCATCTCAAAAATACATAACATCAAGTAGTCAATCCCTCAGTAAAAATGCAGATTAGTGGACATGTAGGTCAAAATGAAGTGTATAGTTTGGTGGTCTGGATGCTCGCAAGCTCACATCTCAAAACTACATAACATCAAGTAGTCAATCCCTTAGTAAAAATGCAGATTCGTTGGACATGTAGGTCAGAATGATGTGAACAGTTTGGTGGTCTGGATGCTCGCATCATCAAAAATACATAACATCAAGTAGTCAATCCCTTAGTGAAAATGCAGATTAGTGGACATGTAGGTCGGAATGAAGTGTATAGTTTGGTGGTATGGATGCTCGCATCTCTAAATTACATAACATCAAGTAGTCAATCCTTTAGTAAAAATGCAGATTAGTTGGACATGTAGGTCAGAATGAAGTGTATAGTTTATTGGTCTGGTGCTCGCAAGCTCGCATCTCAAAAATACATAACATCAAGTAGTCAATCCCTTAGTAAAAATGCAGATTAGTTGGACATGTATGACAGAATGAAGTGTATAAGTTTGGTGGTCTGGATGCTCGCAAGCTCACATCTCAAACATACATAACATCAAGTAGTCAATCCCTCAGTAAAAATGCAGATTAGTGGACATTTAGGTCAAAATGAAGTATATAGTTTGGTGGTCTGGATGCTCGCAAGCTCGCATCTCGCAAAATACATAACATCAAACATCAAGTAGTCAATCCCTTAGTAAAAATGCAGATTAGTTGGACATGTAGGTCAGAATGAAGTGTATAGTTTGGTGGTCTGGATGCTCGCATCTCAAAAATACATAACATCAAGTAGTCAATCCCTTAGTAAAAATGCAGATTAGTTGGACATGTAGGTCAGAATAAAGTGTTTAAGTTTGGTGGTCTGGATGCTCGCAAGCTCGCATCTCAAAAATACATAACATCAAGTAGTCAATCCCTCAATAAAAATGCAGATTAGTGGACATTTAGGTCAAAATGAAGTGTATAGTTCGGTGGTCTGGATGCTCGCAAGCTCGCATCTCAAAAATACATAACATCAAGTTGTCAATCTCTTAGTAAAAATTAATATTAGTTGGACTTATAGGTTAGAATAACGTGCATAGTTTGGTGGCCTGGATGCTCGCATCTCAAAAATACATAACATCAGTCAATCCCTTAGTAAAAATGCAGATTAGTTGGACATGTAGGTCAGAATGAAGTGTATAAGTTTGGTGGTCTGGATGCTCGCATCTCAAAAATACATAACATCAGTCAATCCCTTAGAAAAAATTCAGACTAGTTGGACATATAGGTCAAAATTATGTGTATAGATTGGTGGTCTGGATGCTCTCAAGCTCGCATCTCAAACATACATAACATCAAGTAGTCGATCCCTCAGTAAAAATGCAGATTAGTGGACATGTATATCAGAATGATGTGTATAATAGTTTGATGGTATGGATGCTCGCAAGCTCGCATCTCAAAAATACATAACATCAAGTAGTCAATCCCTTAGTAAAAATTCAGATTAGTTGGACATGTAGGTCAGAATGAAGTGTATAGTTCGGTGGTCTGGATGCTCGCAAGCTCGCATCTCAAAAATACATAACATCAAGTAGTCAATCCCTTAGTGAAAATGCAGATTAGTTGGACATGTAGGTCAGAATGAAGTGTATAGTTTGGTGGTCTGGATGCTCGCATCTCAAAAATACATAACATCAAGTAGTCAATCCCTTAGTAAAAATGCAGATTAGTTGGACATGTATGTCAGAATGAAGTGTATAAGTTTGGTGGTCTGGATGCTCGCAAGCTCACATCTCAAACATACATAACATCAAGTAGTCAATCCCTCAGTAAAAATGCAGATTAGTGGACATTTAGGTCAAAATGAAGTATATAGTTTGGTGGTCTGGATGCTCGCAAGCTCGCATCTCAAAAATACATAACATCAAGTAGTCAATCCCTTAGTGAAAATGCAGATTAGTTGGACATGTAGGTCAGAATGAAGTGTATAAGTTTGGTGGTCTGGATGCTCGCATCTCAAAAATACATAACATCAAGTAGTCAATCCCTCAGTAAAAATGCAGATTAGTGGACATTTAGGTCAAAATGAAGTATATAGTTTGGTGGTCTGGATGCTCGCAAGCTCGCACCTCAAAACTACATACCATCAAGTAGTCAATCCCTTAGTGAAAATGCAGATTAGTTGGACATGCAGGTCAGAATGACGTTTTAGAAGTATATTTCTAGTTCTAAGAGCAAAAAAAATCGGTGTGCGTCGGACCACACGGTGTAAGTTATACTTCTGTGGCCATAATTTATAATTAATAAATAAATTATGAATATAATAATTTATAAATTATAAATTTATAATTTATAATAAAATTATAAATTTTATAAATTTATAATAATTTATAATAAATTTATAATTATAAATATTTATAAATTTATAATAATAATCTATAAATTTATTATAATTTTATTAATTATAATTTATATATTATGAATCGATAGTTCTTGAAAAATTGTGTTCTTAAAAATTTGTTCTTAAAAATTATAAATTTATAATTTATAATAATTATAAATTTTATAATAATTTATAATAAAATTATAATTATAATATTTTATAAATTTATAATAATAATCTATATAAATTTATTATAATTTATTAATTATAATTTATATATTATGAATCGATAGTTCTTAAAAATTTGTTCTTACTTTTCTTACTTTTCAGCGTGACGTGGTTTCTCGACCAACATCCCATCCCAAAGGGTCTAACTCCTCCTCCTCCTCCTCCTCCTCCTCCCTCACTCCTCCTCCTCCTCCTCCCCCACTCCTCCTCCTCCGCCTCCCTCCTCCTCCTCCTCCCCCTCCTCCTCCTCCTCCATTAATCGATAGTTCTTAAAAATTTGTTCTTACTTTTCTTACTTTTCAGCGTGAAGCGGTTTCTCGACCAACATCCCATCCCAAAGGGTCTAACTCCTCCCTCCTCCTCCTCCTCCTCCTCGATTAATCAATAGTTCTTAAAAATTTGTTCTTACTTTTCAGCGTGACATCCCATCCGATAGTTCTTAAAATTCAGCGTGACGCGGTTTCTCGACCAACATCCCATCCCAAAGTGTCTAACGGGCGCAAAGAAGTATAACTTCAAAAAAAAAAAAAAAAAAAGACCATTCAGCAGGATCCGAACCTTCGGCTCACGAGACCGTTATCTTATCCATTGGACCACGCCGTTACCGTCAAGCCCGGAAACAAGCACAGTACTTTACCGCTCCGTAGGAAATGCTTTTGAGGGAGGTCTCCAGAGCGCTCTGAAACAACTCTTATCACTGCATCTGAATGCATCGATGTGTTAAGCGGCCGAATCGATACTGTCAAGACTATTCGGTGGAGGATCCCTATATGTGAGCTCCACGGAGACGCAAGTCACTGTGAACGCCCCAAACGCGTTTCCAAAAGCTTCTTACCAGTTTGATGGTCACTGCGCACAAACCTATTGAACAGCGTTGATAAGACAACTAGATATGGCAACTACTACTAGGAGATGAAGTGAACCCGTACCAATCTCAACCAAAGTGAGGGCCAACTGCATAGGCACTAGAGTAAAAAGTAGTTGAATGTTTTAGCCCATTGTTGAATATTTTAGTCGGCAATTTGTTTTTTCTGGCTGCAACGCGCCGGGAAGTCCGCTAGCTGACCCAGTGGACTTTGTCCCACCTAGCATATTATTCGTACAGTCATGGTTAAAAATAACAATAATTTTCAACAATGGGCTAAAATCTATATCTATAAAAGAGGATGTATGTATGTATGTATGTATGTATGTATGTATGTTTGCCTATAGACTCCGAAACCGCTCGACAGATTGTAATGAAACTTTTCAGGTATTATTAGGCATGATTCAAGGATTGTTCCTGTAAAGTTTGGTGCAAATCCGTTCAAAGGGCTCTGACCCAGAGGGCATAAAAGGGTGCAGTGTCAGGTTTTAGAAATTTATTTAACTACCCAAGCCAAGACCGAAGGCAGAGTGAGGCTGAGGGTGAGGCCAAAGGATGAGGAGGAGGATGAGGGAGGATGATGAGGAGGAGGATGAGGGAGGAGGAGGAGGGGAGGAGGAGGAGGGAGGAGGAGGAGATGAGGAGGGGAGGAGGGAGGAGGAGGGAGAGGATGAGGCGGAGGGAGGAGGAGGAGGAGAGGAGGAGGAGGAGAAGGGAGGAGGAAGATACTATTGAACGTCTGCATAAAATGACAACGAATCCAGGGTCATTATAGACACCAAAGGCAGAAACCAAAGGCTAAGCTTTCCGTCCATCAAATCACCTCTTAATAACAGTTTAAAATTACGATCAATAAACAAATTTAATTTGGGCGCAGCAACGCTCGCGGGGGGAACGCTAGTATTCAACTATTTTTACTCTAGTACCTACCATAGTTCGCCCTCACTTTGGTTGATATTGGTAAGAGTTCAGTTCATCTCCAAGAAGTTACCATACATAAGACCATGCAAGGAAAAAT
>CM061042.1:3481033-3603929 GCA_030762985.1 Adelphocoris suturalis | reverse complement strand
TTTAATTAATACAATTTGTGTTCAATTTTGTTTCAGAGAGAGGAAGGGACGGCCGCGAAATAAAAACCTGGGTAAATTTATTTATTTGATTTTATTGACTACATAAGGTTTTTTTCCATTGATCCCAGATGAGAATAAAGGAATATATGTCCACAACAAGGTCTATCTTGGCGGACAGTCGCTAGATGACAACAATAAAGGAATATACAATCTGCTAGTGGTTTGTGTTATGAAAAACAGAGACGAATTTTTCTTAATCTGATTTCTATGTGGCTTACATGCTTTGTTTTCTATTTAAATGTTTTTTCTTCGATGAATAATCTAGGAGAGATAGGCAACACATACGTTATAAAATGGTAATGTTTACTTATCGTAATATGGGTGTAGCAATAGTAGTTGAACCAATCATTCACATTGAGGCTTTTTGACCTACCATTCAGGTTGGGGCTTTTTGTTCGTCTGCTTTTTCATCAAACCCTGAATGGAGTAGTTGGCTAAAAAAAAACAAGTTTTTACATCTAATCCAATTCTCCCACTCCTTAGTTATTCATTTGATAAGCTAATTTTTACAGGATGTCTTCTGCGTGGATACAGACCCCTCATGCTGAAATTTCAATTTTGCATGTTAAAACATAAGGTCTACAATAGGTTCGTTCCATGAAGGGAATCCTGTCGAAATCTGTCTACTAAAACCGACGGGCGCATGCACAGTGATTTTAACGCTTGTAAGGGCTGTTGCGAAAATTCTTCAGACTTCTGTCGACAGATGTTCCATGAAGAATAGTTGTCCAACTGCTTCTCCACAGTTGTCGGACGGAAGTCGACAGCTCCAATGAGTGCCATCAAGGTGCTGTTCGATTGGGAAACCTGACTTATTTCACACCTCTCGGGTATCAAGGACTTAGGTACCCCCCAGAGGTGCAATGGGGCCTAAATCCTCAGAGAGAGGAGGAGAGAGAGAGAGAGAGAGAGAGAGAGAGGAGAGAGAGAGAGAGAGAGAGAGAGAGATATTGATTTTGATTTTATTTATTCACCAGGGTACGATATAGGGCTATAAAGCCCTCTCTTCCTATGACCCTGGAAGAGCCGTTACAAAAAATTAAACCTCAAAACAGTTAGTACTTAATTACAAATGAAATTAAAAAGTATCAATTATTAAACAGAAAATATCATTTGTTCACAACTTAAATAAATTATAAAACATGAAATTCTAAACTTCAACAAATCAAAAAACTTCTAAACTTAAATAAATTTTATAACATAATTCATACTTATACATAGTAATATAGACAGGGAAACGAGATCATTTTAAACATACATTCTCATTCTATATGAATAAATGTAGAAATATTCTTTATTTTCTTAGGTTATTGATTGTGCCACTATATTTTCTGAATAAATGTGTGTGGAAACTATTTTTGAAAGCTTTTACTGAAAGGTTTAGGTCAAAGAGTTGAGGATTTTCATTATAGATTCTAATGCTACTAGCGATAAAAGATTTATTAAATATACTTGTGCGATGTAGGGGCATTTGAAATAATTGATTGGCATTACGAGTGCTATGTAAGTGTACACTTCCATGATATTGTAAAATTTTGCTAAGTAGGACGGAGATGAAAATTTTAGGATTTTAAATAGTAATACAACGTTAGCAAGTTTTATTCGTTCAGGTATTTTTAACCAATTAGTTTTGATGAAAAAGGAGTGACATGTTGGTCTAACTTCAACCGAAAGACAAAACGAATAACTGCATTCTGTGCTCTTTGTAAAACTGAAATTTGCTCATTATTTATATCACAAAAAGCTGTTGTTGCGTGTAGTCAAAATTGTGCATCACTAACGCATTTACTAGTTGCAATCTTGATTGGAATGGGAAATCTATCGCGATTCTTATCAATTGATATTTATAAACTCTTGTACACATTATTGCTAATAGATGTGACATGAGGTGACCAGGACAGGTCACTAGTCATAATTACTCCTAAGTTTTTAGTTTCCTTTACATACTAAATTTACTTCATTAATTTTTACTTTAGATATACAATTTAAGTTTATACTCTTCAATAGTCTTGAATAACCAATTACCAATGCTTTACATTTCAATTCATTCACTTTCATGCCATGTTTATTACACCAGTCTACCATTTTCATCATTTCACAGTTTATTTCTTCTATTGTACGTTCTATTTCATTCATTGTACAAGCACGATAAACTTGTAAGTCATCGGCATACAGCATATATGAACATTTTTCAAAAACAAGAGGCATGGGGTTTATCGCTAAAGAAAAAATGAGGGATGATAAAACGCTTCCTTGGGGAGTTCCTACTCCTACTTCTAGCCATTTTGATGATTTTCCGTCAGGGGTACGGACACTCTGGCATCTCCCAGTAAGATATGACCGGAACCAGGAAACTAATCTCTCCGAGAGACCGACAGAACGCAGCATGGCCAAAAAGAGTTCTGCACTCGGTCGTACGCCCGGGAGAAGTCAACCATAATTAAAATTGTGATTTTCCTTTCGTCCATATTTCGCCTAATGTCATCAAAGACCCCAACTAGAGCCGTTTCTGTACTGTACCCCTTTCTATATGCAGATTGTTTTTCATTAATTATTTTCTTTTCAGACATGTATTTTATTACCTCTTGATACACTATTTTGTCGAACACTTTTCCCGCTGCACATAATTTGTTGATGCTTCTAAAATCAGTTACAAGTGAAGGATTATCGCATTTTTTTAATGGCGTGATTATTGACTTTTTCCATGCATCAGGATACACTCCAGATTCAAGCGAACAATTGTAAATGTGACACAAAACAGGGACTATTATGTCAGAAATACAGTGTAACACATCTACGGATATCCCATCATTTCCTATTGAACTGGATTTAACTGACTCTAGGACTTTTGCAACATTTTCTTCGGTTATGGGGCCAAAATCAAAAAAGTCATCGTTTACAATTCGATTGTTTAAATAATCTTGTATAACCTCTTGGGAGCAACTATCACCGTCTATTCTACAAAAATGTTCATTAAGATAATCGATATGAACAGGGATATTTGATGCTTTTGAACGCATTTTGCCAACCCCTAAACTTCTAAAAAGATTCCACAGTTCTTTCGGTGGTATTGGTTTTTTCAATAAATCTTTCAAAAATCTAATTTTAGCATTCCTCAATTCTTGTTTCACACGGTTTCTAAGCTTTTTATATTTTTCATAATTTTCACTATTTTTATTTTGACGAATTTCTTGTATATTACATTTCGTTCTTTCATCATTTCTCTTATTTTTTCCGAGATCCATGGAGCTGGTAATCTTTTAGTTTTTACTTTTATTAAAGGGCAATGTTTATCATATATTTTTAAGACAATTTCATTAAATATATTAACTTTTTTGTTGACAGAGGTTTCTAAATAAACAGAGCTCCAATCGATTTCCCCAACTTCCTTTAAAAATTCTTTTTCATCAAAATTACGTCTCGACCTTATAAGAACAAACTCTTTTTCTTTAGCTAATTTTTTATATTTCATTGCACAAAAAATTAAATCGTGTTTTGACAACCAGATGCTTCTATTTGACCATTTAGTTCAACCAATTGGGGATCATTCACTAAAATCAAGTCTAAGAGTGTGGCTGAGTGAAGGGTATGGTGGGTAGGCTTGGAGGGCAAGCAAGTCATATTATATGACGTTAAGAGTCGTTGAAATTGCCTGGTGTATTGATTATCGCTTAACAAATCGGTATTGAAGTCACCCAGGACTACTATATGTTGGTATACTGTCGAAGTTTTACTGAAAACCTTGAAAACTTCATCGATTTTCCCAACTTTGGGTGGTCGATACACCACACCAACAGCTAGTCTATGTTTCTTGCATTGTACTTCTAAAAATATATATTCTGGGCTTTTCGAATATGCCGATGCAGAACGAGCTATTTCTGTTACCATCATCCCAGCACCGACCAAAATTGCCACCCCACCACCTCCCTTGCCAACTCGATCATTTCTAATCCATTCGTATCCATTTATTTTTATGGCATTGGATTCCAAACGGTTTCAAATGGGTCTCAGAAAGGGCAAAAATATCGAATGAATTATTGCTCATGATTTCGCGAAATTCATCTAAATGAGGAGAAACGGATTCAATATTTGCATGACCTATTTTAATACATCCTTTTAAGCCTTCGAACCGTTCCTTTAAAAATTCGTTAACATTTGACATAGCCGTATAGTACGAGTAAATATTTCAGTATGCACCTTATTAATTTTCATGCAAGTAATATTCATTGTTAATTTTGCATACTTTAGTTGGTTAAAAAATCTTTTATTTATTTGCGAGTGTTTTTTATTTGAATATATTTGAGAATATTTAAGAAATATTGTTTAGTGTATTCACCTATTATATTTGAATGTGCATTAGTTTTAGATATAGAATTAATGGAAAATTTTCTTAAGCAGACATTTAAAAGAAGATAATTATGTTATATTTATTTTTACACAGTGCGCCGTTGAGGAAGTCCGTTTTCATGCCAAGGATTGTTATCCGTTTTTTGCCAACTTTTCGCTGATGTCCGCCGATGTCTTGATTTCGATTACAGGCGTAGAGTCGTTTTTCCGTATAAAAATTCTTCCATTTCTCACCCAAACAAAGCGGTATTGATTTTCCTTTTTGAAGTTTTTTACTTGAATGAGCAACTTGCGCTTATTATAGGTAAGGCTATGATTAATGAAAATCTTAGTAGCTTCGCCTTGAATGAACCCAAGTTGCCTTGATGTAAGATTGGGTATAACTCGAGCTGCTGCTGAGAGAGGAGAGAGAGAGAGGAGAGAGAGAAAGAGAGAGAGAGAGAGAGAGAGAGAGAGAGAGAGATTGATTGATTATCGCTTTATTTATAAAATCTGGCAAGATTTGGTCGCACACGACCACTCTTACATCTAACCAGAATTACTTAATTAATAAAAATAACATAGACGTCTGCGTATTACAATAGCGAATATAACATTATGACTTAGAGTTTAAACATACAATTTGGGCTTGTCTTTGAGAAGGTGGATTTATAATATAAAAAAGTGAAAAATAAACAGGATGAACTGGTGAATCTTATACAGAACTGCGCTAATATTTCGAAATTAAAATTTTTTTTAAATTATCCTTGAAAGTACCATAATTTTTTATTGCTTTTAATTCTAGTGATAATCCGTTATAATACAGAATACATTTACACAAAAATGAGTCATGAAAGGCTGTAGTTCTACATGAAGGCAAGCGAAAATTAACATCTCGGTTTCTAGTATTTACATCGTGCACTTCTGCAAATTTAGAGAATTTCACTGCTAAATATGATGGCTTTTGCGAAGACACGATACGATGCATGGTAGTTAAAATACTGAACTGAATTAAATCTTCTATTTTTAATATTTTTAAACGCTTAAATTTGTCTTGAACCCTATCGTCAAATTTCAGATTAAGTATGAATCTTACCACTGAGTTCAAAAGTCGTTGCATTTTTAGTTTGCACTCATAATCCATGTCGCACATAGCGGAAAGACTATAGAGAAGATGTGGCATGATCATAGCATGAAAAAGACATTTTTTTACATTGAGAGATCTATATGTTAGCAGCTTATTAAATGCATATAGTAGGGCTCGCGATTTTCGACAAATGACATTTGACTGATTAGTCCACGAAAGATTGTTTTGTAAAATAAGGCCGAGGCATTTTATTTCATTTTGGTATTCTAAATATTCATTATTTATTTTCAATTTTGGAACATCTGAAATTAATAGATTAGCCAGCAGCCGGGAATGACCAAATATAATACTAGAACTCTTTCGTGGATTCACAACCAAACCATGTCTTTTAAACCAATCATTCAAATTTTCAAGGTCCTTGTTCACACAAGTTACGTTCGAATTAATTTGATCAATTTTTGTTGATGTATATAAATGTAAGTCATCTGCATAAAGGCTCCTCTTGCATGTTAAAATAGCATCAGAAATACGATTTAAGTAAAGTGCAAATATAATACTTGATAATGTAGTGCCTTGAGGCGTACCTCTGTTAAGAGTAGACCATGAAGACATGTTGCCTTTGGCAGTTCGAATACATTGCTTACGATTTGACAAATACGACTTAAACCATGATATAACTAAGGTACTACAGCCTATAGAATTTAAAATTGACAGAAAAATTGAGTGTTCTAGACTATTGAAGGCGTGACTTAGATCTAGGCTTACAAATATGGTAAGCTCACTATTATCCATATTCTTTCTGATATCATCAGTTATGTTAATTAAGGCGGTTTGTGTGCTGAAATGTTTTTTATAGCCAGACTGGTATTCATCTAATATAGAATTATTTTCTATGAAAGTTGAGAATTTAGAATACACCACTTTATCAAAAATTTTGGCAAATATGCTTATTAAAGTTATTGGTCTAAAATCACAGAAATTCAAAGCGGGAGTTTTCTTGGTGAGAGGTAGAACATGGGCATTTTTCCATTCATTAGGGTAAATACCTTTAGTTATGGAGAAATTGAAAATGTGAACCAAAATACCAACAATTTTTTCTGCTATCAATTTAATTAGTATGCAAGATATATTGTCCGGACCCATTGCCTTAGATGAAATACTTTTTATGGCTATCATGACTTCATCAGATGTCACAGGAGAGAATTCAAACTGGACTTCCCTACCACTAACATAATGTTGATTATAGCTGTCAATGAGCTGAGAGTCAATGTTGTGATCAGTTCCTAGTTGACAGAAATAGCCATTCAACTCATCTAGGCCAACATTTGGTTCATGGTTGTTAGAATTTTCGAGATTTCCAATACCCTGTTCTTTGAATATTTTAAACAATTCTTTAGTGTTTTTGGCATTTATCATCTTGGTTTTATCCATTTGAAAAATGGCGTTTCGAACTGCATTCTTAACCTTGTTCCTCATTTTTCTATATCTTGAACGAGCACCCTCATCGTTGGGATGATGCCTAGAAAAAAGGTGAAGCTTATTGCGAATTTTCTTTTGGTCTTTAATTTCGGGAGTTAGCCATGGAGCTGGTTTTTTTGTTACCCGAACTTCAACCAGAGGAAAGTGCTCGTTCATTAGCTTTTGCAAAAAACCAGTGAGAAGAGATACTTTTTCATTCAGGTCATCAGATTGGTGAATACACGAGAAATCAAGATCACAGACATCCCTTTCAATTGCTTTAATGTCATACTTTTTAAAATTACGAATTTTTATTATTTTATTTATCTTTTGGCGAGAAGAGAAAGGAAGACAACCGTATATAGTGTCATGATCAGACATTCCAGTTGATGGGAACTGCCCAAAATGGTGGACATTACTCGCATGCTTTGTAATTATTAAATCAAGATTTGAATGAATGTGATTTCTGTGAAATGTGGGGCCTAAATTTAATATTTCAAAATTGATATTATTAACTAGATTCAACAGCTGGTCTTTATATTGTGAATGAGCCAGTGGGTTTAAATTAACATTAAAATCCCCAATTAGAATTATGTTTTCGTAAGATGTTACAGATTTTTCAACTTCTAAGAAAAAGTCATTTAGACCTGTGGCTTTGGGAGGGCGATAGACCGCAGCTACTAATATTCGGTTAAATTTGTTAGAAATTTCAGCTATGATATACTCAATGCTTTTTGAGTATCTTCCATTTGATTGTTTGATTATTTTACTATTGAGGCTATCATGGACAAATAGTGCTACTCCACCACCTTCCTTCCCCAGTCGATCATTACGCACTAAATTGTAATTATGTAATTTGAAAACTGAAGAAGGTAGCTCTGGCTTTAAAAAGGTCTCTGAGACGGCTATAACGTCGAATACTTCGTTATCATAACAGGAAAAGAAATCATTTTTATGAGCAACTAAGGACTCTACATTAGTATGTGAAATTTTAATATGTCTTCTACATCCATTGAAATTTTTTTGCGAAAAATCATGAAAAATATTTAAATTTCTAGACATAAATTTTCAAAAAAGTAATAAGTATTGTAACAAAAAAATAATGTAATATTTTCCAGATGGAGTAATTTAAATGTTTGAATTATTGCATAAGGTTTTTAATGTCCATCGCGTTTTTCAAGACAATCGGTTTAGTTTTTTCGTCCTTTCTAATTAAAAGTTTTCGATTGCTGAACCAGAGATACTTGTAATTTTTCTGCTGCTTTAGTTCCTTGGCATCACGGAGAAGCTTGCGGTGATGGTAAGTAAGCCCATTGTTTATATAGATGGAAGTTCGTTCACCATCCATGAACCCCAAATCTCGAGTTGACAAAGGGGAATTCCTGGCCTTGACCTTGGCTAAAATCAGCTGTTTAAGGCGATAGCGGGCGAGATCAACAACGATGACAGGTGGGGCAGACGTTCCGGGCTGACCTCTCGCACGATAACATTTGTCAATCTCAGTCTCAGGAATATCAACTCCAATCGCGCTACCGACCTTTTGAACTAAATCGACAACATCTTCGTCTCGTTGAACTGGAATCCCTCTTATTTCGACTTCGTTATCAAGCAGTGATTGTTCAAGCTCATGGTATTTGTCCTCTAGAATAGCGATTTGTTTATCACGAGCCACGTTGTCCTCCACAATGGAGTTGATTGAAGCAGAGAGGTTATCCAGCTTAACATTGATGGCTTTTATCGCCTCTGTGTTTTCAGTAACGATGGAGGAGTAATTATTCAAAGCATCCGTAAAATGCTTATTGGACTCAACTAAAGATTTAATCACATTGATCAAAGAAGTAATATCCTTAGACTTACAAGCTTGCTCCACTCCATCGGCCATTTCGAGCTCCTCTTCACATGGTTTACACATGAAACTTGTTTTTTCGGATTTCATCGACTTATACACTTCCGCGGAAATGTTCACGCACGGTAAATGGAACGGTTTATCACATTTTGCACAGATTAACCGATAGGCATTATAGGCAAACCCTTTCAAACACGTAGCACACTTATCAGGTTTCTCAGACATGTTAGCGGGTCGAGAGCTAGACGCAGACTGAGAGAGAGAGAGAGAGAGAGAGAGAGAGAGAGAGAGAGAGAGAGAGAGAGAGAGAGAGAGAGAGAGAGAGAGAGAGAGAGAGAGAGAGAGAGAGAGAGAGAGAGAGAGAGAGAGAGAGAGAGAGAGAGAGAGAGAGAGATCAATACTATACCTTGAAAATCATCAATAACAGAGAAAGTATAAAAAATAAAATCGTCCCCCATCAAAGCTTTAGTGAGGGGAGAGGCAAAAGTGCTGCAACCTCACCGCGTCTGGAAAAAAAAACCCCGCACCAGTTGGTGTGAGGTGGCAGCACACTTTTGCCTCTCTTCTCACTAAAGTTTTGATGGAGGATGTTTTCATTTTTTAAATTTTCACTGTTATTGATGATTTTTAAGGTATAGTATTGACCTCTTGTGTTTGTAGTTAACATTGATGCTTTTTTTTCTCTGCTTATTTGTTTACGCTTATGCCTGTGTTGTTTTTTTATCCTAGGGTGCTCAGAGCTTTCTGGGTGTTGTAGCTGAAGAAGGTCTATTAAACTGATGTTCCCTTACAGGGGAAGAAAGGATCGAAGTTTTTTTCACCTTCCCTCCCCTCACCCCTGCAGGGACAATTTCGCAGGATTTGCCGCCTAATTTATTATAAAATATATTTGTTGTTAATTTTACTTTACCACTTACTAAAAAAAAACTGTTATTTTCATACTGCCATCTGCAATCACTCATGTGAATTTATTGTACAGTAATCAAGTGGGGTCTAGAGCCCTAAAACTGTGTAATAAATGAAGAAATTATAAAGTGTAACTCGGTTATAACGGAGTTGAAGAAATCTGCTATTGTTGTCATTGATTCAGTGATCCTGTATTGTAAATATTTATTGTTTTTGTTGATATATATGTTATTGATGTATAAAAATAAGTAACTATTCTGTTCTATGCTATTCTGGTTGTCTCCTTAGACACTGGGAACATACTTAATAGTTTAAGCTGCCGATCGATATATCCGACTGCGTCAAAAGAAACTCCTCAGAAATACGTGTTAGCTGTGGATTTCGACAGTTTTGGATGGGCCGAATGGATCAAAGCTCTGAATATATGCATCAACTGTTTTGGAAGATGAAGCTCAAAAACACATTATCGTAGTTTTCGTGTTTTCGGGTTGCTGAATCAATTAAATGTTGTAATCTTTCAAGTTTGTCCTTTCTAGTAAAGTCTAGGGTCTAGGTGCATCTCAAGGATGCTTCGTCATTTCGAAGGAGGTATATGACGTATCATACTAGTATTGTCAAGTTCGAAACGATCGACATTTTTGATCTTAGTTCTGGCTGAATATTTCAATTGTGAATTATGTGCTTCATGTGGAATTTTATGTTTAAATGACAGTAGTTAGGTTTATCGTCACTCTCAGATAATCTTGAAGGCAGTCAGAAAGACGAAGTATCGGTGGTCGTAGTATTAAGAGATGCGGATTTCTTTATAGTATTGCACACAAGCAAAAATCACTCCCAGTAGTTGCCCCGTTTCATGGCATGTATTTTAGCGAATTTCAATACATTTTCTTTTAAGACTAGTATACGTAACTGTCCAGGGGGAAGAAGAAAAAAAATCCATCGATGAGAGATTTATTTATTTATTTTTATTTATTTCAAATGACGGGCAAGCCCAATTACACAAAATTACAAAACATATGTCAGTTATATGGCACGAAAATAATTGTGGCACTTCAATAACTAAAATAACAAATTACGATTGATACAAAATCAATAGAAGACAGATAAAAGGTGATTTCACAGAAACTAATTAAACAAATAAGGACAGAAGGGAATAATCGACTTGAGCTTGGTAAGGGAATCGGTGAAAAAGTCAAAACTGGGGTTCACATTAAGAAAAAGATTGGATGTAAGAGGGATGCGATAAAGAGAGCGATTTCGAAGGTAGATGGTTGGAGAAAAAGGCATGTTGAAAAGTACTGATGATCTGGTGTACCGGCTGGGCGCTATAAGGTTGAATTTTGGAAGCGATTCTGGGCAGTCAAGATTGTTCAATAATTTATGCAAAAAGGTGAGGTCTGCCAAGCACCGGCGTCTTTCGATGGGAAGCAAGTGGCACTCGCCTAATAGATGAGGTTAGTCCTCTTTACTCACCAAAATCCCGAGCTTATAGGCTAATGTTACGTTCCAGGAGGATAACTCTCACAATCAAAGAGGTTTGATCACCCTGGCTCCATAGCTCAGATCGTTAGAGTGTTGGAACTATGGGAAATTTCCCGTAGTTGTAATGAAGCGAGTTCGAACTCCTGTTGAGATATCAAATATTTTTGGGCAGTAACAGTGGCGCAGTCGGTAAGACCTGAAATCATACGAAACAATAATTAATTAAATCTCTCTCGAGCCAAAAGACTGTAAACATCACATTTACTGTCGTTAGCACCTTTCACTTCCTCACTCACTTGAGTCAAAATGTAGGGAAACCCCATTAATTATTTTGTTAATTTCAAAATTATTTACATATGAAATGTTTAGTTGTCACGCATTGTTAATAAACAGTTTAGTTGCAGAATTTCCAAAAATTTTCTGAAGTGTTTTGTTGGGACTTTGTTTAAATGAGATAAACCATAGTTTTCCTAACGCTTGCATACGAGTCTGCAACGCATTGGGACATTTTCATGTGTTTACCTATGAATGGTCAACGTCATTTCTGATGGTCATAATCATCGTTGTGGCCACTTGGGACAATTTTTTTCGTGACGATTTTTTTGTTATGTGCCATATGAAAGACATGAAAATGTCAAAAGTAGTTTTTGTATTTGCTAATAATAATTTCATCTTAAATTAGCATTACAAAGTGGTGACATTTCGACGTTTAAAATCTAAATTAAAATCTGATATCGGAATTAATCAAAATTAAGTATGACGGACAATCAAATCAAGTCCTCGAAGAAAACCAACCACACGCATCAACATCAAACAACAATGATGAAGCGAATGTTGTTCGATTAAAACTTCCTCCTTTCAAAAAAACTTAAAACTTCGACCTTGCTGGACTGCTGACTTGTTCCAACGAGCACCTGCTGAGCGAGTGGCCTGCAGTTTCACTTCGTCATTCGTCCGACCCCAAATCAGCCGATACGGCTGGTATTTGGCTCCGGGGAAATGTTACGGCTCCGGGAAAAAAACTCTCACACACGAAGAGGTTGGATCACCCTGGCATCATAGCCCATGTCCTTGGAGTGTCACAACTCGGGGGGAAATTTCTTGTAGTTATAACGACGCGAGTTTGAACTCCTGTCGAGGTATCAAATATTTTTGGGCCGTTACAGTGGGGCATTCGAAATAGGACCCGAAATCATACGAAACAATAATTAATTAAATCTCTCTCAAACCAAAAGACTGTAAACATCACATTTACTGTCGTTAGCACCTTTCACTTCCTCACTCACTTGAGTCAAAACACACCGTGACAATGACCTCGCACAACTGATGACTTGTTCCAGCGAGCATCTGCTGAATCAGCGGTCTGCAGTTTCACTTCATCATTCGTCCGACCCCAAATCAGCTGAACGGCTGGTATGACTCCGGGGAATCATTACGCTCCAGGAAAATAACTGTCACAGTCAAAAAGGTTTGATCACCCTGGCCTCATAGCTCAGATCATTGGAGTGTTGCAACTCGGGAAAAATTTCCCCTGAGTTGTAGACGTGAGTTCAAACTCCTGTCGAGGTATCAAATATTTTTGGGCAGTTACACTGTGTACCGGAGGACTTTGTTTTGCACCCTCTTCAGGCTGTACTTGTGGATAGTATCACTTGGCGGCCAAACTGGAGAGGCATATTCCAGCAAAGGGAGCACAAGGGCCTTATACAATACAACTAGAGCTCGTATATCATTAAAATTCTGAATCCTCCTGTTGAGAAACCCAAGAATAGCCCTTCCCGCGACACTTTCAATTTGTCTGGAAAATGTGAGCCTCCCATCACGGACCACTCCCAGGTCGGTGGTTTCTTTCTGTCTTTGGAGATCAGACCCACATAGAATATAATTATGGACAATTGGCAGAGCTGTATGATGAAAGGTGACAACAGAGCACTTAAGCGGATTTAAAAAGATCATTTGGAGCATAAAAGAGATCATTTGGATTTCTAATATCAACAGGACGCTAGCAAATTAGATATTATGTGAATGATTTAATAATTGTTTTGTCTTTTTGTGATGTAATGAAAATAATCTGAAGGTAATTTATTCCTTTTTTTTTAAATAACCATGTGATTGTAAAATATTTGTACTAATATTAATTGCGAGGACATGAAATTCGTTGGAGTAGGGACCTAAGGTTCTGAATCCCAAGTCACATTCTGGCTGTTACCAGCCAGGTGACCTCCCAGCTGTGTGATGGTTGCTGTGGGCCTAAGAGTCTTATGCTGACGCACATCCTAAATTGTAAAAAGGGTAGTTTGGTCAAGCATGGGCACGTCGATGTTAGAGATGTATGCTCCTCACTTGCAGATCTGGCTAGGGGAATGGTCACTACCGAACCCGTCCTGCGAGAGGCGTCTGACACATTAACATGTTTCCTTGCGGCTAAGGGGACTCGGAAGAAGTTCAGGAGTCTGGGAATGGATGACGGGGAAAAAAATTAATTAGATTTTAATTTTTACCCACTTCTAGAAAAAAAAATCGAGAGAAACAAGAAACAATGAAAACCGGAAAAATGAAAAACTACTTTTCTAAGATATTATAATAAGAAATATAAATTCAACAATAGGTACTGCAAAAAAAAAAAAAAATAAATAAATAAAATAAATAAATGAATAATAAAAAATAAAATAAAATAAATAAATAAAAATAAAATAAAATAAATAAATAATAAAAAATAAAATAAAATAAATAAATAAAAATAAAATAAAATAAATAAATAAAAATGAATGAATTGCTATCTAAATTCTTAAAAAAAGTATATGAAATTCTTTCCAAACAAACCTGAGGTACTGGAGCTAAATGTCTCAATCAGTTGGTTAGCTGGTGCATAGCCACTGTGTGGAAGTGGTGTGAAAAATAAACTTCATTTTGTCAGGTCATCTTTCTTGATAAAGAGTTAGGTACGTTGATATTAAATGAAAATTCCTTTGCAGATCTTGGAGCAATCATCAAGGAGGAGGTAGAGGCTTCTGACTCATCTCCAGCAGCCTCGTCATCTCAGCACTACGTTTGGCTTCCTGTTAAGGATGAGCCAACAAACCCCACTTCAGGTAACAGGTCCTCTACTGGCCATAATGCTTGTCCGGAAATGGTCCACTATGGGAATATCCGCCTTCTCTCGTAACACCCAAATTAAAGTGTAGTAGTTCTGAGATGGTGGTCGGTTGGAAATTAGCATCAAGCAGAAAGTACTAACGTTACTTTCCAAACATCTCAACTCGTTGAGGTGACTAGACCTGACACTAATGATTCCATTCAGATGGAACGATTTTTCTCAATTTTGGTTGGAATGGGATGAGGAATGAAACTAAAGTATTATCGACTTAAATGAACTAGACATGAGCTTATGGTGCTGCGCCGATGCCCCCAGGCCGGTACAAACAAATCCCGCAGCAACAACAAATCCCACAGTCCCAAGAATAAATACATTCACTCCAACACAATCATACCCTAAAACTAACATCACACACAAATTGTATTAAAACATAAATTAACTTCAGGCAGACGAATTCAAGTTTAGAAGTGACTCACAATTCACGCCCCAATTTAGCTCTGGATTTATAGAAACTTCCAAAAAACTAGAGTAAAATCAAGGAATATTTATTGATCCCAACTTATGAATGTTATGTATATTATCTTTGTTTAGATCACGATCCTGATGGTGAGATCAAGGTGGAGCCAGATGACAAAGATGAGAAAATAACATTCCATAGTCCCCAGGTTATTTCCACTGAAGTCCCGGAAATTCGGACTGATTCAACTGATAAGAAGTCAAAAGGTAACAGCTTCCCTGAAGGACCAACCAGATTGCTGTGATATTAGATTTAGAAAGAGCAGGTCTTATATATTTAGGTATTTTTAGCAAATTTTCGTAGAAAATTAAGCAATTGCAGTGGCTCCAAAAATTTTAAAATCAAAATTTTCGAAAATTTTCTTCATCGAAATCCGTTTTGAGACATATCCTGTAGTAACGCTTTTTCATATATATATATATATATATATATATATATATATATATATATATATATATTATATATATATATATATATATATATATATATAACCGCATGAAATGGCTCTACAAGAGCATATACATATTCAATCAATTTTTTTGTCAAAAATCAAAATTCTTTTCTCGTAGTTTGAAAAAGGCATAAGCCGAAATATAAAAATTAGTTTCATGTTGTCAATTGTTGTTTTTCCTTAAAAATTGATTGAATATATATATATATATATATATATATATATATATATATATATATATATATATATATATATTCTTCCGGACAATAACTCTCCTTAGGATTGAGCCTCCTCTCGTCGCACCAGTGTTGCCAGACTTTTTAGGGGTACACGTCCCCCTTTTTCAGTCACTGATACTCAAATGAGCTAGGCTTCGCATATTATAGGAGGGACGCCCTATTAAAATTGATCCAGGGATGTGAGGGACAACCTAAGTATGAGGAGAAAACCCCGTTTTTGCCCCATTTTGGTTTATTATTTCCAAAAATAAGCCTCTATTTTGTCATTTTACATTTCAAGGTGCGTAGATTCGAAAACTGCAATGTCCGTCCGCTTCACGGTGGGCGCAAATTAGGATCTAGCAGTTCAAAAGTCGAAAAATGAAGGTTTTCCTTATCTGGTGAAAAGCGATTAAGTTCAAATTCATGGATATCACGGAGCGAGTTGTGTGGAATATTTTCCCAGGTTTCAATTGTTTTTATCATTAAGGGTAATTTTTTCTTCCAATTATCAAAATAGCGTAAATTTGTGCCTAATAAAGTTACTTGTAGGTACTAACTTTCATGGAGTACCATTCCCAGGGAATGCGACGGAATGTGAAAAAAACACATGGGTCCTTATCTGTAGACATCCTTGAAAAGAATGCATCACATTTCAGCTGCATCTTTTTGCATCTACGCACTATTTTGAACTTTCCTCAGTTTCCACAGTCTTTTTGCATCTACTCGCGTAAAAAAACTTTTGAAATCTCCACAGTTTTCGTCCGATTTTGACGAAATTTTCAGGGAATATGCGGTTTAGGCTGTAGAAGGTCTCCTACTAATTTCATTGTACTCAAATCATTACTCCATTCTATGCAAACGTAAATTACCATTAATCAGGTAGGTACTTCAAACGATCATTTTTTAGTTGCTCAATTGAGCAATTTTTTAAATGTAGAGATAAATATTATTACATGCTATTCTTGACGATGGGGTGAGTTTATAGATTAGAAATACAATTACGATCGTTACACTTGAACAATTTTGTTTTATACTGTTCAGAAGTTACTTAGATTATTATAACCATATCCCTAGAAAGTGATAAATAAATTAATTGTACCGTTCATAACTCCAATATATTATATAATAATGTTTCTAGATAGTGAAAAATAAATTAATATTGAGTACCTAACGAATTCAGGATTCTCGTATTGCGTAGGGTATCCATGCCTGTTGAAGTCGAATTTATAGTTTTTAGCCCATGGGTGTCCTTTATAGTGGAGCTTCATTTTAATAAGTCAAAAACCTCTATTGGGCCCTAAGATGACCTATTTTGGTCATAAAGTTCAACTGTATATTTGTAAGTATCATTCCAGACTTTTGAACTGCTAGATTCTACTTTCCGCCCACTGTGCGCTGACTGGGCCATAAAAGGCCTTTAACTTGATGAAAAAAATCCGGTCTTTCCCACGTGGACTCTACTTGGGGTCTAGTTGGTCCTAGAATCTAGCCAGACCGATCGCTTCACACGCATCAATGCTATGAGGCAAAAACGGCTCTCCTCATACTGTGGTTGTCCACAACATCCCTGGATCAATTTCAATAGGGCGTCTCTCCTATAATGTGCAAAACCTTGCTAATATAACCTAGCTTCAGTGGGACATCCTTAAAGCATATTTAAAGATTGGAGCCCAGCCTTTTTGTCTTAAATCTATTTCAAAGTAAGTAGTGATATTGAGATTAATATTATCCAATCTTAGTGCATTATTTCTAAATTATTTTTAATAATGAATCTTCGATCTGTTCATTATATTTAAAACGTAAACTTCGAATTTTGAGGGTTGCTAAACACATTTTTTGTTATGTTCGACCTTTGTAATCGACCAACCGACGAAATTCGAGTTTTATGTTTTAAATTACCAGCAGAATGTATAACCTGGATCGTCAACACAGCTGCGAATTGAATTGAAACTTAAGGAAGCAGGAATTGGCTGAATGTCAGCGGATTGGCCTCTCCCATTTGGTTTTTCTATTTAAACTGTCATTTTTCCACTGGCATTTGTGCCTAACGTTCCTAAAGGGGCCTCTAAATCTATATTATTTCCTTACCTATCGACCTTTTTTTTAACATTTGCTGTGAAGCGTAAAATTTCGGGGTTTTGGAACTATAAAGGTGTGAACCCTTTTGGGAGGCGCGATGCGCCATGTTCTGATCATATTACATACGGGTTTTGATCATAATTATATACTAGTCTAGGAAATGGATTTAAATTTTACACAACTATTTCGCAATGGAAGAAAAAACTATATCCGACTTATTTCTTAACTTTTTTGTGTGACTAGAACAGGAAATTACACATATTTTGTTTACACATTTCCTGGTTACCAACGCATGGTGTTCTTCAAGTTTGTGTGAAGTGACACTGTTATTCAGAATTAACAACAGTAATAAATAATTGTTCAGAAATAATAATTTTTTTTGTAAAAATGTGCAGTGTTTTGGATCACAGCATTGATGCGTGTGAAGCGATCGGCCTGCAAAGCCATGTGCGAAAGAGCGGATTTTTTTCATGAATTTGAAGCCCTTTTATAGCCCAAACGGTGGATGGATCAAAACGGAAGTTGGTGAAAAATGTTGTCTATTTCCAGGAAAAATAAAGAGTTACACTTTTAAATCGATTTCGACGGTTAGGCCATCATCAGTAACAAACAATAACTAGTAACAAACAATAACTTTTAGTTTTTTAGTTGGTGGATGGATATTGCAGTTTTGGAATCTACACTCCTTGAAAAGTAAAGTGACAAAGTTTGAGTGAAAATAAATTTTTTTTTTTCCTTTACTATTACTGAGGCTTATTATTGGAAATAATAAACCCAAACACAGTGATCTCTTAATTTTGAACACAATTTTTATCAAATCGCTTTCTTTTTTTAAATGAATTTTTGGCTGTAAACCCTTAAATAATGAACAATTTTTGAAGACTTTTTTGTTATTGTTCAGCAAGAACTCGGCTTTTCAATGAGCTGTACAATTTTTGTAAACCCTTGAAAGAGATCAATTGGGCGAACATTTTGTTTGAAGACGCAAAAATCGATTTTTTTACAAAATGTGTTCCTGGTTTACTTCAGACTTGACCATTCTATTGAGCTGGGATTTGTCGTAAACTCTTTTCCTGGATGTCTACCGAATAGTTTTGTCTCAGTGGATAGGTATTTTACATTCGGCCACCAGGATTCCGAAACTGAGTTTTTTCGACAATGATCCCTTAATTTTTCACAGCAGTGTACGTTGTGAACTGCTCATAGTTGCAAAAAAAAAAAAAAAAAAAAATTTCGCGTAAAACCTCACCAAAAATGGAGCCAATCGCATATTTTTATCTCTATCTGTTCTGGAGATATGATTTTTTAACGGGTTTTTAAGAGGAACCGTGTTTTTTCCTCTTGAACTTCAATTTCTCCATTTTAATTAATTTAATTTGAACTTTTGACCACATTTCCGGAATCAGCGTTAAATTTTCTTTAAGCGTGGTGTACTTTTAATCAGGAAAATTCCCATCTACAGACCACAACTGCAGCTCAAACAAAGAAAACTGAAAAAATAAAATTTCTGAAAATCTTTAAAACGTTACAACTCTTCCAGAACACTTCCAGGAAACTACCAAAACTGAACAAAACTGCTTCATTTAATCTCTTTTACCACGGTCTAGTCAATTTTACTTTTAGTCTACTACTTAGAGGAGAAAAGTGTAATTTAATGGCAATTTTTTTTCCAATGAAATCGTGGGTTTTTTGAAACATGGCCGTCTATGAACCTTCGAGTTTGAGTTTGGAATCTCCGTATTTTTTCACGCTGAATCAAATGGTAACACTTGCAGATCTCTCAAATCACGATATAATTGTTATATCTACGATATAACCGAGTTTTACACATGGACTAGCTAATTTTTAGTTTGTGTATTTAGTTAACGAGTTTTTAGGAGAAAAACTGGTTGAATAAATTGAAAACCTTGGTTGTGACGGAGTTTGAGAGATCTGCAAGTGTTACCGTTCTATTCAGTGTGAAAAAATACGTAGAAACCGACTCCAAACTCGTGGGTTCATAGAGGGTTGTTGTCGAATCAAAAGGTTATCCTAGATAAGATTTTAGCTTTCGACTCACCTGGGTTTTCTTGGGGAAAATCAAGTAGAAGCGTGTATGTACACAATACCCGTAAGTGTACTATTATTGAAATAATAACTCACTGTCGAGAGTGATTATGTATATATTTAGAGTAAATATTTATAAGAGAACTAAGGTAAAAATGGAGAGCACGGCGAGCTTACCGCAAGGCGAAGCAGGAGTGAGTGATGAAACCTGGTCCGCTAGAGGGGGTAGCAGCCTTTGAGTATTAATAAGATGGAGTGCTATAATTGCTCTGAATTCAACGCTGTTTCCCTGTCAAGGCATACGTGCCACTACAGTCGTGTTGGCTTTGCAATTGACCCGTTCCCGCCACGTTTTTTTCAAATTCAAATGACAAAGCAGTTTATTGTAATTTGAGTTTTATTTTATATTACTTATTATTGTTACATTTTAGTATTAATTTATGTATGTAGACATAACTGTCTAGATGTTAGTATGTTGATACTTTGGTTCCCATGCCCAAATCTTGGTGCTTCCTATTTCTTTTTCTTTTTTTTTTTTTTTTTTTTTGGGACCACAGAACAGCTGATCTACCTTCATCAAACATCCCCTAGAGTGTACTGGCGTCATTTCAACACTCATTCCCACAGTGTGAAAAATATAAAATATTAACGGTGTTGAATAGCAGTGTACATGTACGGTGCACAATTAGGGTGTAAATCTTGAATAAGAAATATGTCCTAGGTATACAATCCCCATTCATTCACCAAACTCGACATCACATCTTACATCAGCTGATCAGTGGTCGCCCATTTCGCCCCTGGTCAATTCAAAAGCCAAACAACAGTAGTGGCACGTATGGTTTGACTGCCTGAAACATCACTAATAGCCCTCCATCTTATTAATACTCAAAGGTAGCAGTGGAGCGGTGAGAGCATCAGCATGGATACACATTGACATGCAAAATAGTATGGAGCAGTATGAACTCAGTGGGTATACATTGACTACCTACTCCCGTGAGATTGGTGCGTGGTCTTTAGGTAAAGAACCGGAAACACTTTGCCAGTTGTGTTTCCAGAAACCCTCGATTTCATTTTAAAAAACCTCATTTTTAACATTAAAACAAACTTTTCTCCTAAATAGCAAAGTCAAAGTAAAATTGACTACACCGTTGAAAAAACTGTATTAAATGAAGCAGTTTTCATGAGGCCAGTTTCCTGGAATTAGTTTGGAAGAGTTGTATGTAAAGTTTTAAAGATTTTCAGTTTTTAAATTTTTTTCTTCAAATTTTTCTGTTTGAGCAGCTGTTGTGGTCTGTATATGAGAATTGTCCTGAAGAAAAGTGGACCAGGCTTATAGAAAATTCAACTCCTGATTCAAAAATGTGGTCAAATGTTAAAGTTGAATGGATTAAAGTGGAGAAATTCAAGTTTAAGAGGGAAAAAATACGGTTTTCCTTAAGAAACCGTTAAAAAATCATATCTTGACAACGGATTGATATAAAAATAAGCAGTTGGCCGCATTTTACTTCATTTTTGATGTAGTTCAAGGCAAAAAATTGTTTGCATCTACGAGCAATTCACCCTGTATATATATATATATATATATATATATATATATATATATATATATATATATATATATAATATTCAGGAAAATCTTGTTGACTAGTAGGATTCGATAGAAACGAGGGTTTTTTGAGGTAGTGACCAATCTAGTCTTGTGGTTGGATGTAGTTTTTTATTGTTCCATATTTATAACGACGTTTCGGCTCTGGATCTGAGCCCTATTCATGTTTGTGTATCTAGAGAATTGAAGAAACAAAGATAACGTGATAGAGGACGGATTGTTGTTACATAAATGATGCAAGAATGTAGTTTTTGGTAGGTACTTATATTGCCTGGTAGGTAGTTATTGATGATGCATAGTTATCATCAATAAGTATGTATATTTCTACAGTGCGAGATAAGCTGATGGAGAGAGGTTATCCAAGAAAGTTTGTAACAGACAGAATAGTCCCAGCAAGTGTTACCTACCAGCAGAGACCAAAAGTACTGACAAACCAGGTTCCATTGGTCACAACATTTTTCTTTGGGGCTCAAAAGCTGAATTCTATCCTCCGTGAGTTACAGCCTATCTTGTCATCTAGCTCACTATCCCGTGACATCTTTGCTGAGAAACCTCGAGTGACCTTCCGACAAGGAAAAAATATTGGGGAGATCTTGTCTCATCGCCATCCACGATCGCAGCCCTCAGAGCCACAGCAACAAGGCTTACATCCATGTCAACGAGCAAGATGTAAGCTGTGCCATTTGGTTATTGAAGGGTCAGACTTCTCCTCTGCCAATACCAATTACACATACAAGTGTCGAGGTTTGGCAGAGTGCCAGTCAAGAATGTGTGTATACCAGCTCGTCTGCAAAAAGTGCACAGAGTCTACTGCGTTTTATGTTGGCAAAGCAACGACCCTAAATTTAAGAATAAACAATCATAGGGCGTCTGTAAACCAATCTCGGCCACTCCCAGTGAAGGTTCACGCATCATCCCATGACGCAACATTTGACCAGTGTTTTGGCGTGAAAGTCTTGAAGAAGCTACCAGATACTGCCAATGACAGAATGCTGCAGCAATCAGAGAGAGCGCATAGATGGGTACTCGGAGCTAATCGACCACCTGGCCTCAACTTAAATGATTAACTGAAAATGAATCAAAATAATAATTATTATTATCTCGGCCATGGATACGATTGTCCCGAAGAACACCAGTTGAATTATTTCTTTCTGTACCTTTATCTGTGATCAAGAATATCTATTCGAAATATCAGATTTACTCACTTTCCATCTTTTATTTGTTAAATTTCTATTATAAATTTATTAATCTATTTTATATATATATATATATAATGTGGAAGATTCTACATTATTATAAATTGTTTGGTTACCAACCAGATGCAGTTTGTTAGTTTACATTAGATTCAATAAATGTTCAGTTCGTGTTTGTAATTCAATCAGGTTGGTTATTATTAACTAATTATTAATCAATCGTGCTACCTATTATCTGTTCGTAACATTTGGTGACAGCGGTGGGATAGGATGGTGAATACGCGTTCCATGGCTCTTGGAGAAGAGGAGGTAAGAGATGAGGCTCACCACCACTCGACAGCATTTCAGGAAGCAGCTAATCCTACGGAAAATATTCCAATTTCCGGGATTTTAGAAGAATTTCGACAGTCTTGGGAGTTAGAAAAGGCGAACTTTATGGAACAGCTACAAGCAGAGTGGAGTGCAACACTATCAGAACTACGTATTGAAATGCAAAATGACTGGTCCCAATTTTTGATTGAATTTCGTCATAGTGTAGCATCGATGTCTCAGCAGAATGTGTTGGGGGACCCGAGCTCAGCTCAACCAGTCCGTAGCACAAGTGTCTCCATGTTCAAACCAAAGCCTTATGATGGGAGCGTCGAATGGGATGCATACAAAATACAGTTCGAAGGAATTGCTGCTCGGAATGGATGGGATGACCCAACAAAAACTGTGGCTCTTGAGTCGGCATTAATTGGTTCAGCTTTAGAAGTTCTGAAGCTGGAAGTCAATGGTTCTCCACCCTTGACCTTCAGTCGGGGTATTGGCAGATTCCCATGGCTGCTGAAGATAAAGAGAAGACAGCATTCTGCACCCCTCGAGGACTCTGGCACTTCAAAACCATGCCTTTCGGACTGTGTAATGCGCCAGCCACATTTCAGAGGGCTATGCATGGAATCTTACGTGATGAAATTCGTTTAGGACGAGTGAAAGTGTATTTGGATGACGTATTGGTGGATAACCCTAACTTTGATGAACATTTAAAATGGTTGAGAAGAGTTTTTGGTGTGCTCCAGAAAAAGGGGGTGAAGCTTAATCCAAAAAAGTGTCAGTTCTTTAGGCGAAAAGTGACCTATCTTGGCTTTGTTATCTCAGGACAAGGAATAGAAGCAGACCCATTAAAAACTGTTAAGGTTCGAGAGTGGCCAGCGCCAACAAACAGCAAGGATGTAAGGACATTTGTTGGTATGTGCTCATACTACAGGTGTTTCATTAAGAACTTTGCAGAGCAAATGGCCCCTTTGTATGCCCTACAAGATAGAACTACAACATTCAAGTGGTCACCTGCCTGTGAGAAAGCATTTACAAGCATCAAAGCAGCACTCACTGAACCCCCTATTTTGGCCCATCCAATTCCAGGAGCTGAATTCATATTGGATACCGATGCGAGTGATCGTGCAGTTGGTGCTGTCTTGTCCCAAGTACAACAAGGATCTGAACGAGTCCTCTCATACTTCAGCAAATGCCTTTCACAACCAGAACGTAACTACTGCACCACACGAAAAGAACTGCTTAGTGTTGTGAAAGCTCTGAAACATTTTCATTCTTATGGTCTGGATTGTGAGAAGGCATTTGTAATAAGAACGGACCATGCGTCACTTCAATGGCTTCGCAATTTCAAGGAACCGGATGGACAATTAGCCAGGTGGTTGCAGCAGTTATCACCATACAATTTTCGAATTGTCTATAGGCCAGGGAGATTTCATCAAAATGCAGATGCCATGTCCCGCCGGCCTTGCTTGGATGATGGCTGCAAGCACTGCCTACGTCAGGAACAAAAGTCTAAAGAGGAACAGACAGCTCGTGTTAGACTCTCTACAGACATGGATCAGTGGGTAGTGGATCAGGAAGCCGACCCAGAACTGCGATGTGTGAGGTCATGGGTGGTTTCAAATAGGCGTCCAACTTGGCAGGAAGTTGCAGTTACAAGTTCATCCTTGAAGAAAATGTGGTCCATGTTCCCCAGTCTCAGCGTAGTGGAAGGAGTCCTGGTGAGAGTATGGGAGAATGATAGCGGCACACAGAACGTGAACCAAATTATTGTACCAGTAGCGAGAAGGAAAGAAATTCTGGACTACGCACACAACTTGGGACACTTTGGCCGCCGGCGGACACTGGGGGTGATTAGAACCAGGTACTACTGGCCGGGCTTACAGGGTGATGTGAAACTTCATGGAATGAGCTGTCAAGTTTGTGGTCAGAGGGGAGACAAACGGAAGATGAGTAAGGCACCATTGCAGAGTTTGGTTTCAGGAGTCCCTTTTGAAAGAGTGGCTATTGATATTGTTGGTCCTCTTCCTATTACTGAACGGGGTAACAAATATATAGTTGTTGTGGTTGACCACTTCACAAAGTGGCCTGAGGCCTTTCCAGTCCCTGATATTCAATCAGAAACAGTCGCACAGGGGCTGGTAGAGACTGTGATTTCTAGATTTGGTGTCCCCAGAGAAATACATACTGACCAAGGAACTAGTTTTGAAGCCCAGGTGTTCCAGGAGATAATGGCTCTACTGCAGATAGAGAAGACGCGAACAACTCCACTACGGCCACAAAGCAATGGACTTGTAGAACGGTTCAATCGTACTCTCTGGAACATGCTCTCCAAAGTCGTAAACAAGAACCAAAGGGATTGGGACCGGTGGCTCCCTTGTGTACTTTTGGCTTACAGAGCCACAGAGCACTCATCCACTGGATTCACACCATCTGAGCTGAACTTAGGGCGACATCTCACACTTCCAGTCCACTTGCTCACTGGCTCAACTATTCCTGGAGTAGAGTCCACTACTGTTTATGCCAAACAGCTTCAAGAGCAGTTGATAACAGTCCATGAGTTGGCACGTAAGAAACTACGAGCGGTAGCAGAGGATGTCAAGAGGCGTTACGATGTGAAGGCAACAGAACCCAGGTTTGCAGTTGGAGACGAGGTCTGGTATTACTGGCCACGCCGACAGTTGAGAAGATGTCCCAAACTACAGTCACCATGGGTGGGTCCATGTAAAGTTCTGAAGACCATTTCAAATGTTGTGTTCCGAATTCGTCTACCACGAGGCCGAACACGTGTTGTTCATGGTGACAAACTTTCTTTATATAGTGCTGCCTATCAAAGCAAACAGAAGAAGGGGGATAATGTGGAAGATTCTACATTATTATAAATTGTTTGGTTACCAACCAGATGCAGTTTGTTAGTTTACATTAGATTCAATAAATGTTCAGTTCGTGTTTGTAATTCAATCAGGTTGGTTATTATTAACTAATTATTAATCAATCGTGCTACCTATTATCTGTTCGTAACAATATATATATATATATATATATTTTTTTTTTTTTTTTGAGGTATTATAGATGGTTGGATAATATAGGAAACAGATAAATTAATATAAATTATAAAATAATATATTTGTAAGTTATATTTATGTGTTTCCTATATTTTCCAACCATCTGTAATACCTCAAAATAATATTACACGCAAGTGTTTTCATCCTTCATCAAAACTATATATATATATATATATATATATATATATATACTTTTTTCCCTTGCTATCCAATAGATGACATACAAATCAAAGCATTGTAGATATAACTGCCAATTCAAGGACTGGATGGCTCACAATGCTGAAAATCCGGAATCCTTTGTGGTCTGTGGTCATGGAAAAATTCTAAGCTGCAGGTTAAGTAGATATTTATAGAATTTGTTTGTAATGATTAAAACCAAATATAAGAAATTCCTTTGTTCTTTCTAAACGCACCAGAGGTACTGAAGCTAAATCTTACAATTAGTTGGTTAGCTGCTGCATAGGGCGGAGTGGGAGCAATTTGAAGAATAAACTTCGGCCTTTCCGGTCATACTAGTACCTTGATAAACAGTTAGGTACTCCGTTACCTTAACCCTCTCCTATACGTTGATATTGAATGAAAATTTCTTTGCAGATCCAGGAGCGATCATCAAGGAGGAGGTAGACCCTTCTGACTCATCTCCAGCAGCCTCGTCATCTCAGCACTACGTTTGGCTTCCTGTTAAGGACGAGCCAACAAACCCCACTTCAGGTAACAGGCCCTTTACTAGCCATAATGCTCGTCTGGAAATAGTCCACTATGGGAATATCCGCCTTCTCTCTAACACCAAAATTAAAGTTTATTTGTTCTGAGATGGTGATCAGATGGAAATTAGCATCAAGCAGAAAGTACAAACATTACTTTCCAAACATCTCAATTCGTTGAGGGGCCTAGACCTGACACTAATGATTCCATTCAGATGGAACGATTTTTCTCAGTTTTGGTTGGAATGGAATGGGGAATGAAACTAAAGTATTAACGACTTAAATTAAATCAACTAGTCCTGAGCTTATGGCGCTACGCCGATGCCCCCAGGCTGGTACAGCGTATCCCTCAACAACAACAAATCTCACAGTCACAAAAATAAATACATTCACTTCAACACAATCATACCCTAAAACTAACATCACACACACATATGTATCAAAACATCAATTAACTTCAGGCAGACGAGGTCAAGTTAAGAAGTATTTAGCTTGTGACTGACAATTCACGCCCCAATTTAGCTCTGGATTTATAGAAACTCCCAAAAAACTAGAGTAAAATCAAGGAATATTTATTGATCCCAACTTATGAATGTTATGTACATCTTTGTTTAGATCACGATTCTGATGGTGAGATCAAGGTGGAGCCAGATGACAAAGTTGAGAAAATATCATTCCATAGTCCCCAGGTTATTTCCACTGAAGTCCCGGAAATTCGGACTGATTCAACTGAAAAGAAGTCAAAAGGTAACAGCTTCCCTGAAGGACCAACCAGATTGCTTTGATATTAGATTTAGAAGGAGAAGGTCTTGTTGATATAATTAGGTATTTTTTAGCGAATTTTCGTAGAAAATAAAGCAATTGCAGTGGCTCCAAAAATTTTTAAATAAAAATTTTCGAAAATTTTCTTCATCGAAATCCGTTTTGAGACATATCCTTGAGTTTAACGCTTTTTCATATATACAGGGTGTCCCATATAAACGGGCCCATTGGGAAATTACGGCCTTACGGTGCGAGCTATCGAAAAACTGAACTGGACCTTTTTTATAGTATTTCAACTCTGCTTCACGATGCGGAAGTCCGATCTTTATTTTTCCATGTTTTAGGGTCTCATATCATTGATTGAAACTTACGGTTTCCTCTTGACCCCCCCTTTTTTATTGATTTTTTCGATTCTAGGTTGAATTTGGAACAGAAAATGCCTCTTTGAAATTTTCTTTTTGGGGCTTCGTTTCTGAGTTATTCCACTTTTTGCGAAATACAGAAAATCGCCGATTCCTTTTAGACATTACCGACACTTTCTTACTATTTTTATCTGCAATTTTTGAGATGTTCACCACACGTTTGAAATCAGCATTAAACTATCTATCATCAGACCCCAGTGTCCATAATCAACAATCACCATCAGGGGGATGACATTACACTTGAATTGCTTACGATTTAAAAAAAGTTTTCCAAATCGTCCTTTGGAAAAAAAAGAAAAAAAACTCAAAATGTTCAGTACACACAGAATCACTATTCAGAATACAGTTTAAAAAATGTACCATGAGGAGACTTCCAGTCAGTTGTGTTGTGATAAATCGAAAATGCCACCTGCTCCTTCTGCAGCCTCTGCTCCTTCTCCTGCAAACTGCATTCAAGGGTCAAGAAAACAACAGCTTCTTGATACTTATTGTTCAGTCTGCACTATGATCTTTATTATTTAAAGAACCTTACATTAGTCCGGAAGACGTCGTCTCATACGTTCATCTAATAACTGAGTAATAGGACTGAACAGTTTGAGGGGTTTTTTTTCAAACGACGATTTGGAAAACTTTTTTTTAAATCGTAAGCGGTTCAAAAGTAATGTCATCCCCCTGATGGTGATTGTTGATTATGGAAACTGGGGTCTGATGATAGATAGTTTAATGCTGATTTCAAAAGTGTGGTGAACATCTCAATAATTGAAGATAAAAATAGTAAGAAAGTGTCGGTAATGTCTAAAAGGAATCGGCGATTTTCTGTATTTTGCAAGAAGTGGAATAACTCAGAAACGAAGCCCCAAAAAGAAAATTTCAAAGAGGCATTTTCTGTTCCAAATTCAACCTAGAATCGAAAAAATCAATAAAAAAGGGGGGGTCAAGAGGAAACCGTAAGTTTCAATCAATGATATGAGACCCTAAAACATGGAAAAATAAAGATCGGACTTCCGCATCGTGAAGCTGAGTTGAAAAACTATAAAAAAGGTCCAGTTCAATTTTTCAATAGCTCGCACCGTAAGGCTGTAATTTCCCGATGGGCCCGTTTAGATGGGACACCCTGTATATATATTCTTCCAGACGATAACTCTCTTCAGGATTGAGATAAAAATTCCGTTCTTGCGCCAAAAAACAAACTTTACAAACGAAAGGATGAGTGCGCTGGCCTCAATTTTTTGAGCATATTGAATTGGCCAATTTTCAAGAAATGTGCTAAAAAAAAATCACTAGAAATGGCTACAAACGGCTAAAAATCTATCAATTTATATTTTTT
Source organism: Adelphocoris suturalis (assembly GCA_030762985.1). NCBI lineage: Eukaryota > Metazoa > Arthropoda > Insecta > Hemiptera > Miridae > Adelphocoris > Adelphocoris suturalis. The sequence goes on along the minus strand of CM061042.1, from coordinate 3,574,962 downwards.
ATTAGAACTTTGTCAAAAGAAGCTTATTAACAATGAACTAGAACATTAAAAGTTCTGTACAGAAATGTATGCTGATAAATGTAGGTACTTACATTTCATTAATATTTGCCAATTGATAGATATAAGCTGCACAAAAAAAGGCCTAAAATCCAAGTCTTTTTAAATTGTCAGATATTATTTAAAACAAGTTTTTTTTCTTTTTTTCTCCATAAAATTGTCCGTTAAAAATTCCTTTTTACTTGAAGTACTGAATTTTTAAAACAATATAACATAATATAGTAAGATAATTTACGAAAATTCGCTCATAAGATCATGTTCCCCGACTGGAACTTTTTAAAATGTTTCTTGATCAGTACTTTATGGTATTAGACAAACCAGCATTGATGAAACATTTGATGCAAGAAACCGAAATTGAAGAGGTATAAGTGTAATGAATAAATGATTTGTAACTAATAGGATAAGTATAGCAGTTATGGCGAAAAAATATAAAATAGCTGGTAACCCTTGCGTTCGTCAGGTTCACTGCTCCCAACAAAATTTAGGTAAGACGATTCTTTCTGTGGCGTTTCATCATAACAGAAAATAGGGGGTTAGAGAGTTGCGCGAAAACAGGACGCGTAGCTAGGGAGACGGTTTTGTTTATCTATTGAAAATTCAGTTTTTTCTTTGTAATTTAATAAAGTGTCTTGCTATTGTAAAGTTTATAAAAGTGTTTTTTACTTTCAACAGTTAAGAGTATTGGATTGTGGGGTGAATTAGTTCTGTGGTTCTGACATTTGGCATGCCAATGTGGAGCATAAACAGTGAAGTCAGATTGAATTAAATTCACCATGGATCAAGCCAAGAGATTGCGATCTATAAAAAGAAGACTTTTTACGAAGCAGGTCACATTGATTGAAGAATACGTAGCGGAAAATAAAGTACTGGAAGCACGAGGTTGTTTCACCGTTTTGGAACAGTACATGGCGCAACTTTCGGAACTAGACGAGAAGGTAATGAATGCCATATTGGAAAATGCTACAGAACAAGAACTAGAGAAGGAATCCGGCTCAACTGACGAATATTGCAGTAAGTTCGGGATGATTCAAGTGAAACTTCAAGATTTGCAAGGTAAGCAACCCGACCAAAACTCCATTGATGGTAGTAGCGTTAACTCTAGTTCTCCTAAATACAACTTACGTTTGCCCAAGGTCGAAATCAGAAGGTTTTCGGGTGATCTTAAGGAATGGCTTCCATTTTGGAACCAATATCGGAGGATCCATGAAGACGAAAATATTCCCGCTATTGATAAGTTTTATTACCTGGATCAGGCTATAGTTCGTAATTCTTGCGCATGGAGGGTTTTGGAAAGTTTTCCGCCCACTGAATTGATCCTTTGGTAATTAAAGCTCTAAAAGAACGTTTCGGCAAAGAGGACCTACTTATTGAGGTGTACATTAGAGATTTGCTTAGCCTTACGCTACCTTCCAACAAAACTTCACTCCTTGCTGAACTCTATGACAAATTGGAAAGCCGTTTGCGCGCTTTAGAAGCACTGGGGATAACGAAAGGAAAATGTGCCTCTATTTTGTGTCCTTTGTTAGAGTCTTGTATGTCGGAAGATTTCCTTAGAGTTTGGCAACGAGTAACTCTGATTCGGAAGTAATGTCATCGGAAGTTCGTCTCGAAAAATTCATGCTTTTTATGAAGAATGAAGTAGAAAATGAAGAACGAATTAATGTAGCTTTGAAAGGTTTTGGGGATTGTGAAAATAAATAAGAAACAGTTAAAAGGTGTGTTCCTAAAATTCCCAAACAAACCATACTTTCAGCCATGGGTTTGTTGACATTTAATGAGAAAAAACAAAAGGTGAAACAGGGGGGTGTATATATTGTAAGGAAACCCGCCACAGTAGTGCCGATTGTTATAAGGCTCGTGACACGCCGTTTTCTACACGGATTGAAATAGCCAAAAATAACAAATACTGTCTGGTATGTTTGAAGAGTAACAATCATGCTACTGAATCATGTTTGAATAAACGAAAATGTCCCATATGTGACGGTCAACATGTATTGATTCTCTGTAAAAAGTTTTCCAGAACAGTGAACCCAAAAAATTGTACAGAGAACCGTCTCAAGGACCCTACCAATGACCAAGCACTTGCTAATTTGACGTCGGATCACGTTTTACTTCCTACATTAATGCTGGTAGTCCACGGAGAGGGGTTTGCAGCGAGCTGCTAGAGCAGTTCTTGATACTGGGAGTCAGCGATCTTACGTTATAAGGAAAACAGCAACTGACTTGGGGTGTAAGCTCTTTGGTGAGGAAACAGTAGCACATTCACTTTTTGATGGCCAGCGATCAGGAGTTCACTAGCACAACCGGTATAAGCTTCATTTATCTAGTTTAGATGGCAGTTACAAATGTAATTTTGGTGTTTTGGATCAGGAAGCACATGTGGACAGCTCCCACATATCGATAATGGACAGTGGACAAAAGAACTTGAATCGATTGGTTTATGTGTTGCCGACTTCAATCAGGAAGGCCCAATTGAGGTTCCTATTGGAGCAGACGTGGTGGCTAAGCTCTTTACAGGATGCGTCAAAACGTTACCTTGCGGTATAACAGCTTTGCTAACCAATTTGGGGTGGGTGCTCTTGGGTAGGATGCCTAGAAAACAACCTAAGGTTTCAACGAACATGCTTATCACTTCAATGTTGGTCAATGATTGTAATATATCTGATTTATGGAAATTAGAATTGATTGGCATAACTGATCCTACAGATTCCAAACCTAAAGCTGAAATGGAGGATCAAGTTGACCAATTTTTAGCTCAGACTTTAAAAGTGGATTCTGAGGGTAGGTATGAGGTTCACCTTCCTTGGTGAACTATGAACAACTCCCGTCAAATTATGATATAGCTTAAGAAGGTTGGATACCTTGATGAAACATTTGAATAGAGATAAGCTCTATGATGACTATCAGCAAGTTTTTGACGAATGGATTTTAGACGGAGTGATAGAGGTTGTTCCAGATGATGAAATATCTAATGTAGGCCACTATTTGCCACATAGATACGTGGTGAAGGAAAACAGTACCACACGGGTGAGGCCCGTATTTGACGCCTCTGCGAAGCAAACTGGATGCCCTTCGTTAAATGACTGCCTAGAAAAATGGAAAAATATGCTGGAACAAATTCCTTCATTGCTGTTGCGGTTTAGACAGAAAAAAGTCGGAGTAATCGCCGACATAAAAAGAGCATTTTTACAAATTAGTGTTGTCCCTAGCGGGCAAATCTACAGCCGATCGTACTGTGGTTGGAGACTGGAAGCTGACCAGCATGGGAGGATTTTTCCAAATACAGTGCAGAAACCAAAGCCTATTGGGCAATGTTTCAATCCTTGGAGCTGCAGGATCGGGTAGTGCATCGTAGATGGGAGAGTCCAAATGGCCAACTTGTGGTGAAGCAATTGCTTGCAAAATCCACAGCCGTTCGTACTGTGGTTGGAGACTGGAAGCCGACCAGCATGGGAGGATGTTTCCAAATACAGTGCAGAAACCAAAGAATATTGGGCAATATTTCAATCCTTGGAGCTACAGGATCGGGTAGTGCATCGTAGATGGGAAAGTCCGAATGGCCAACTTGCGGTGAAGCAATTGCTTGTCCCCGGTCCCCTAAGGCAAATTGTCTTTCGCAAAGCACATGAGCCAGCTCATCTGGGTGATAAACGAACTTTGGCGATACTTCGGAGGCAGGTGTACTGGGTGGGGATGCATCATGATGTGCACCAATGGAGCCAGCAATGTGTTACCTGCGGTAAGCAAAGAGGAGGCCAGAAAACATCTCGTGCTCCACTCCAGTTTTACGCTAGTGGTTCTCCTTTCCAACGTGTTGGAATTGATGTATTTGGCCCACTGCCCACCACGGGACAAGGAAATCGTTATGTCCTCAGAGTGGTCGATTATTTCACTAAATGGCCTGAGGCCATATCACTACCAGATCAGCAGGCAGAGATTGTGGCTACAGCCTTTGTAAAGCATGTGATCAGCCGGTTTGGGGTCCCCCAGGAAGTACATTCTGACCAGGGGACTAACTTTGAGTCAGGCCTCTTCCAGGATGTCATGTCCCAATCGGGGATCAAGAAGACATGGACAACGCCTTTACACCCTCAGAGTGATGGTCTAGTTGAACGTCTTCATCGGATATTATACGAGTGGCTGTCGAAAATGGTCAATGATCACCAAAAGGATTGGGACGTCCAGCTTCCAATCGTATTACTGGCATACAGAGCATCTGAAAACACAGCCACCGGATATACCCTAGCATACCTGATGTTTGGGCGGGAATTGGTACTTCCGCTGCAATTGCTATTTGGGCAACTAAATGTGGAGGAGAAAGACGTACATGAGTATGCAGAGGACTTGAGGAGGCGTCTGGACCAAACTCATCAAGCCGTAAGAGAAACGCTGAGGGTGCGGGCAGAGGACATGAAGCGACAGCATGATGTCCGGTCAAGGGAGCCGACGTTCAAGGAAGGCGATAGGGTATGGTTGCATAACCCAAGGAGAAGGAAAGGGCGCAACCCAAAGCTGTAATGTCCATGGGAGGGGCCCTATACAATTGTCAAGTGCTTGAATGATGTTGTTTTCCGCATTCGAAATCCAAGAGGAGCTCTGCAAGTTGTTCATGGCGATCGCCTGACTCTTTATTGCGGTGCCACTCTTGAAGGAAAGGCGGGAGAAGTGTAGAGAAGTTGCTACCTACAGTAGCCAGTCAAGGGAGTCGTGGTGATGATTTGATGTTGACAACATTGAAATAGTAGTTGCTAGCTTGGACTTACCAGAAACACATCTTGATTGTTCGTACCTTTAGTTTTGTACAATTTATACAATAAAAACCAGTTTCGAATTGTGCCTCTGACCATTTAAATATGGTGGTTCCAAGCGCATTCTAACGGATTGAGGCCAATCCTCGACCACTCGTAGCGAAGTACTGTGATTGTTCACCTTTTGGAAACGTCCACTGTGGTCTAGTGGATAGCATAAAAGACTGTGGTGTAAAGAGTCCTGGGTTCGATTCCAACTCGGCACCAATTTTCGTATCGAATTTCAACCTCCGAAACATATTTTTAAACTTCGTTTTGATCTACTTGTTCAACTGATCTATTTGTCCAACTATTCTGAATTTTTACTTAGGGATTGACTACCTGATTATGTAGTTTTGAGATCTGAGCTTGCAAGCATCCAGACCACCAAACTGTACATTCTGATCTATCTGTCCAACTAATCTATTTTTACTTTAAGAATTTTTGATTACAGAAGGTGCTCTTACGTCCTAGTTTCTTCGAGGATTAATAAAATAAAACACCTACACTTTACAAGTCCTTCTGTACCCAAGAGTTGACCCATGAACTGAAAATCACTTAGATAAAAGTGAGTATAAACTCGATTTCGTTTAGTGAGAAATCCATTGGTTTTAGAACAACAGATTCGATCTTATGGTCGATTTGGAGAAAATCCGTTAGGATGCGCTCGGTGCTGGCATCATTATAATGCCCTAGACTCTCTTGTCAAAGGAGTGGCGTCACCAACCGGAACTGACCGGTATTGACTTGGGTCGCCCAGTTGACTCCATTTAGAATCTGTCCTTATTCAGTTGGACCTCACTCCCCTCTACCACAATTTTCTACACCCGTTGCACCTGTGCTGTTGCGTTTCGGTCAATTATATCCTTTGTTTTCTCTCTGATCGAAAAATAGCTAAGGGATCGTATTTTAGCGAATTTTCGTAGAAAATGAAGCTATTGCTATGGCTCCAAGAATTTTGAAATGAAAATTTTCGAAAAATTTCTTCATTGAAATCCGTTTTGAGGCATTTTGAAATGAATTTTACAGGTTGAATGGTGTGCTTGCTAACTGACTATAACTGAAATTTCTAACATTAGGGGGTCAAGGGGCGCTTTTTCATGCGAAATAGTTCATCTCTTTTCTAACAGGTACCACCACAGTATTTTAGTGAAAATAACGAATCAAAGCCTCCCGGTCTAAAGACTTGTGGCCAATGCAGGTACCGATTCGCCTCGAAGTAACAAACCTTCGAGGTACCGAATCCTTTCATAATTAGAGGTCCGAGAGTAGAATGGCTTGGACGTTGGGAAGACTGCGCTATATTTATGGTACCTAATAGTAACAATAATAAATAAATTAAAAAATAATAATAAAGATAAATGATAGTTCAAGAGGATCTATCGTGAAGTAATAAGCTCTATAATCAACCCTCTAATCAACCAGCTCTAAAATTTGTACAAATTGAAGTTTTTCTTGCATATCTATTTCAGTCAATCGTAAATACAGGTTCACTGCGTTTGACTATACGTTTCGAGTGATTCCCAGCTAAAACCTACTACGAGAATTCACTCGCCCAGACCCCAGACCTATTATGGTCCTAATTATGGTTATCCAGGTATGAGAAGTTAGATCGCTCGCACTGAGAGAATTGAAAACGCAGAGGGATTTTCGGGTTGCCGCACAACTGTGGCATCGACAGTGCTGGGGTAGTTTTAACGTTTTCGGGAGCTAGCTACAACGGGCCCTTAACATATTGAAATGTGATGTTTCATTGTCAGATGAGAAGCACCTTTACCGGTAACAAACTGTGGTAATTAAGTATAACAATTATTGATTGATTACAGTTTTACAAATATGAATACAGGCAGACAAAGTAAGGGGAGAATCATGCTGTTGGAGGACTTTGTCCTTGAGTTTTTCGCTTACTACACAGACAATACAATCATGGTCATATTGCCGAAATTGTATGTTTTGCTTTGTTTACGTAATTCAGAAAGATGAGAGTCAACATTTTCATTGGGCTTCTGATTGCCAGTGAAAAACAAATAACTTTCAACAGCTTCATTTTTTATTGGGACTCAATGTTCACGAAATGCCTCAAAAATATCCTCTACATCAGGCTCATTTGAGTGAAAACAGAATCCTTCATAGAGACTAAGTGTATCCCTACCAAGGCTGTAGAGGATATCAAGGATCTAGGTAGCCCCCCAGAGGTGCAATGGGGCCTAAATCCTCGAGAGTGAGAGGTAGAGAGGATGACAGTACCCCGTCAGAAAGAGAAGCCCACTCAGTACATTAAAGCTATTAGTACATGTTCGGAGTAGATTGGTTTTCCAGGACCTGGATCACCCATCCAACGCCACACTCAGCCTCTCAAGAACACGAGAAGAGGCGTGTGACGCCCGTTGTTTTCCAACGGAGCGACGGCAGCGCTTTCTCTGGGATTCTGACGGGAACTCTGTCACAAGGAGCAACGCTTTGTTCTGTAGGGGGCAGAGATTTTGTACTGCTTGCGAAACTTTTCCCCCAGTGCGTAGATGCTTCGTTGCAATTTGTCACCACACCTTCGAGTGTAAATTCCTCCGGAGGCTTAATATTTCGAAACGAAACTTTCTGTATAGATTCTATAAGCTCATCGGCTGAACTTGAATCACCAGAGTCAAATTTTGGTTCTGATCTAGTAAACGTGTTTTCCTACCAGACAGTTCACACTCGCGAAAATTTAACTGCCTATGGTTAGGCTCACTTTCCATAGATATTACTGCGACTGCGCCATGTGGTAATTAAGTATGACAATTATTTATTAATACAAAATGATTGGATATTTATTGTGTAATCTCTCTACACTCAAAAAACTCTCTTAAAAAAAAAAAAAAAAAAAAAAAAAAGCCTGTTTACCCATTGACTGACAACAGGGATCTATTATCACTAAACTAACCTTTACACTTTCACTATCGCACCCGCTTAACACCTTTACTGTGATAGGTGAGAGGCACCTTTACCTCTCGCAGCTGTGACTAACCAGGTTATTCACCTCTGTTCTATTAGACGACACTTACTACAATACCATTCCAGTTTGTTTTTATTAATTCCTTGATAGAATTGCATTACTTTGTTAAATGATGTCAATGGTTGACCAGTTTAAAGAAATTACCCATTGTGTTTACTGAATATAGTGAAATTTGTCGTTTCTTTGACAGTTAAGAAGCCCTATGCCTGTTTTCACTGTGGCTACCGAGCTACTCATCTTTGTCGTCTGAAAACGCACTTAAAATTCCATACAGGTCTGTTTTTTTTCTCCTCAGTTGTCTCTGATATAACTATATTTGATATCTTACATATATGAGAAATTCGAATCCTAGAAATTAGTGTAATGTGTACCTATATTTAACATACTGACGTTTCTTTGACAGGAGTGAAGCCTTATGCCTGCAATATCTGTGACTTCCGAGCATATCAGCTGGGTAATTTGAAAGAACACTTACAATTACATACAGGTTTGTTATTGTTATTCCTTCATAGAACAACGAAAACATTACTTTTAAACACTTGTTGTTGAAAATACTTGTTTTAACACAAATAGAATGTGATTTACATTCAAATTTGAAGAGCGACACCTGAATTTGGACTGAATATTGAAATTATGAGTTGTCATTGTTTTGCCCTATCCAAATTTCTATTTACCGCCACGGGTCTGAAATGGAGTTAGAGGCTTGTTTTCTAAAGTTACCGAAAGAGCGCTAATGTCGCTCTAACTTGAATCCCTCCCTTTAAATACTTCAGGACGGAACTATGATAATTTTCCTTTCCCTAATTATTCCCAAATTAGTTTCCGATCTGAACTCCCGTAAGTGCAGTGAAAGTGGTAAATTGACATTAAAATTTGCTGTGTAATTTTTTATCATGTTGCCACTGTATTGGAAACTAGCGCTATTGACAGTCCTGTGGACTGAGCGGGCGAAAATCGCCATTGTGTATTCGTTTTCCATAAGTCAGTTTGCTCTCCCACTTTACCGTCTTTCATATTTGCTCATTAAACTTTTTGAGTCTGGATCCCGTAAATCCTAAAGGTGTTTTTCTTTCCGATCCCGTTCAGTAATTTTATTTAACATATATAATAATGGTCACGAGAGTCCTCCCATGCTGTTCTCATTTGACCTCATAGCGTCCCTTTCACCAAAAACATGAACGAGTTTAAGCTCGAAAAGATTGTAAATTATCGGAGATTCTAGCTTATTGTCTTTCACCAGAGCACTTTACGAGTAAGCCCCCAAAATCGGGCGAGTTACATTTACTAATCTCCGTTAGCGGTGATATCAAGATGGTCCCATAGCTTTAGTGAACAGTTGCGATTTCTACTTATGAGAATGCACACTTCAATGAACTAGCTTTATCCCTAAAAACACGTAAAATTCAGGCGAATAAACTAAAAATGTGTGAAACTCAGTTATAACGGAATTGGAGATATCTGCAAGTATTATACTATTTGTTCAGTGTGAAAAAAATACGTAGAATCGACCCCGAACCCGTAGGTTCCCAGTAACACGGTAGGTATATAATAAAAATAAATTCGCGGGAGTAACCATTTTAAATAAATCATAATTGTTTGGAAACTAGCAAAACTAGCAACAAAAATGTATTTAAAACATCTCATAGAACAAAAATGACTTCATTTTAATCAAATCAAATCAAATCGTTTTTATTTGTAGCGGCCAAAACTGGCATTACAAGAGTTTAAGAAAATATATTTAGTTTTTATTAATATACCTATTTTAGCAAAACAGATAGATAATTTATATCAACTATCAATCATATGCATATCAATTATTGTGCTGCATGCATCGAGCATATATATATATATATATAAATCACTTGGTAAGAAAAGAAAACAGAAAATAACAACACAAAACTATTTTTAATATTTCGGCTTCTGCCTTTTTCAAAACTACGAGAGAAAATGATTAATTTGGGCTGTTTGCAACGTTGGCAAGGAATATTTGTAACTTTGGAAATATCGGAATCAACGTCTAATATTCAGTCCTGGAGGAGCGTAGGAACCCAACGTTAGGTGCCTACGATCCTCCAGGACTGAATATTAGACGTTGATTCCGATATTTCCAAAGTTACAAATATTCCTTGCCAACGTTGCAAACAGCCCAAATTAATCATTTTCTCTCGTAGTTTTGAAAAAGGCAGAAGCCGAAATATTAACAATAGTTTTGTGTTGTTATTTTCTGTTTTCTTTTCTTACCAAGTGATTTATATTGAAGCTCTTGTAGAGTCATTCTTCAAGTGATATATATATATATATATATTTTTTTTTAACAGTTTTTTGAATCTGCTTTCCCGACTTAAAGCGTCCAGTTTTTTTTCTCATACCACCTGGCAACCGTGACTACATCCCCGTATGTTCAATAGATCGTAAGAAAAGTATTTCGATCCAAAAAAAAAAAAAAAAAAAAGTGACGTTAGGAATTTACAGTATAGCAGGTGGTGGAGAAACATGACAAATCGAAATATTATCAAGCTGGGAAGAAGGAATAATGCTATCAAAATATCTTAGGAACCCAGGAGTTTCACTACTTAGGAGTACTGGGGAAATGAAGACTTATAAACGCTACCGACAGGTTACACCAGATTAGCAGACACTAGCCCGAACAGGGTGAAAAGATGAAAGGTGTCAAGTATACATTAAAATTACGAGAAAAATAATATTTGCATTCAAAATATCTATCATATGTTGGGGAAACCTGAAATCGTAAGTCAGGGAAAGTGAAAATTCCCATGGTGTAGATCAAATTCCAAAAATTATCCATTGCATTTGCTGACTATTGATAATTTGATGTTTCTTTGACAGGTGAGAAGCCTTATGCTTGTGACAGCTGTGACTACCGAGCTAGTCGGCTTGGAAATTTGAAAAAACACTTACTATTACATCGAGGTTTGTTATTGTGATTCCTTGATAGAACAACACTAACATTACTTTATTAACTGAAGATAATGGCAGACCAGATTCCAGAAATTACCCATTGTGTTTGTTGAATATAGCAAAATTTGTCTTTTGTTTGGCAGGTGGTAAGCAGTATGCCTGTGATAGCTGTGACTACCGAGCTAGCGACCCAGCTAAACTTAAACAACACTCAAGAATTCATGGTTTGTTTTAGTTATTCATTGATAGAATAACACTTAACAATAGACTTGTGCATTGCAAATTGTGATCAATTGTCAGCCAGGGTCGACAACTTGCAGGCGGATATGGACCTCATGATGGGGGCGAATTTGGTTGAGCGTCTGGAGGCCCTGGAGGCTAGTATGTTGAATCACCCCATTCAGGCTTCCGAAGATCTGCCATCCGGGCATGCCATTGAATCAGCCGTGGCCGAAATGGAGGATAGGCGTTATAGTTTTTAATATTCCTGAACCTACAGTGTCTGATAGGATCGTTGCAATGGAACAGGATCTGGAGCTCTTGAAGCAGTCAATCGAGCAGTTGTCCCCTGGTCTCGCGGTCTTGATGAGGCGTGTTTCTCGTCTTGGGGTTTGTTCTGAAGATAAATGCCGTCCTCTTAAGGTGGAATTTGACACCCCCGTTACGGCCACAACGATCTTGATGAAGTGTCGTGAACATAATCCTCCACTACTAATGGCTACCTCAGATAAAACTCCAGCGCAACGTAGATACCTTGCCGATTTGCGAAAGGTTCTCAAGGAGAGAATTGACCGTGGCAAAACTAATTTAACGATCAAATATGTACATGGAATCCCTACTATATTAGATGCCCGTTCACGTCCTATCAACCGCAACTCAAAAAACTTGTAAATAGGCCTCAAACATTCTTATCTGTTTTTTATCAAAATGTCAGAGGTCTGAACACTAAACTTTCCACAATTAGAAGCCAGGCACCCCTTTTAGCGAATTTTTGAAGAAAATTAAGCTATTGCTCTCGCCTCAAAATTTGTAGAATGTGAATTTTTGAAAAAATTGTATGCAGAAATCCGTTTCAGGCTATTCTGAATCATATTCTGAAGTTTAACGCATTTTAGCGAATTTTTGAAGAAAATTAAGCTATTGCTCTCGCCTCAAAATTTGTAGAATGTGAATTTTTGAAAAAAAATTATGCAGAAATCCGTTTCAGGCTATTCTGAATCATATTCTGAAGTTTAACGCATTTTTTTATGTATGTATATATGTATATATGTATATATGTATGTATATATGTATGTATGTATATATGTATGTATGTATGTGTCATTCCAGACGATAACTGTCCGTAGAATTGTGCTAGAAACTTCAAACAAATTTTAAAATGTTAAGGACACAAAACGAAAGTTCAAGTTCGTTGGCCAGCATGATCGGATTACATCTTCGGGTTGAAATTTTCAAAAATGTAGTCAAAAATTTCAAAATAGCCTGTTTTTTGCGATTTGTTGTGCGAAATAATTTTTTCAGCATACTAACATGTGGTATATTCGGAATCAGCGTAAAATTTCCTATAAGAATATGTATCAAGTTTTCAAAAATTTCAAAGTTGAAAAATCAGTCAAAAATCGAAATAATGCCGTTCGCTAGTTGTAAAAATCGGTAATATTTGCATTAAACATTGTCCAAATTCAGATTGAACTACTCTTATGGAAGTATCCCTGTATAACCAATCCTAGAACCATGCTGTTTAAAACGTAGGTAGTAGGTGCTTGTTAAAAAAAAAAAATAAAAAAAAAATGTAATCACAACTGATGAGTTTACTCTGTGAAATATTCCGTCCTCCGATTCTCTCGGTCGCTCTCTTTAATGTTTTACGCTAAACTGTTTTTGGACTTGATGTAGCTTTAATACTGACTGTGGCTTAGAAAATATCAGCCATGAAATTATGAAGAAGTTCTATTTATGTACGTACTAGCACACAGACCCAAGGCCTCGCTCCGCTCGAAATGTCGAAGATTTCTTCAAAAATTCGCTCATGGGGTCATGCTGCATGACTGGACTTTTATCATATGATCTTCTCTACCTGACAGAAACCTGGTTATCTTCAAACGTTAACTCAGCTGAACTTTGCCTAACTAATTATACACTATATCGCACAGATCGTTCTCCATCAAATAACAAAACTAAGTCTTGCAGCGGTGGTGTCCTAATTGCAGTCTCGAAACCTATCGCATCAATCCGTTGGGTTGCGCCAGATGTGGTCGAGCATGTATTTATCATTTTACCCGATTTAAAGTTGATACTCGGTTGTGTTTATTTGCCAGACTATCAACCGGTTTCGCATTTCGAAGATCATTTTTCCGAACTGGATGCTGTATCGACTACCTACCCTGATCATAAAATTATACTACTGGGAGATTACAACATCCCAAAAACCGACCCAGAATTATGGAGATGAGATGCCGCTGCAAATGTCCCCAAAGGGAAGAGTTATTTTTAAATCAGTTCAACTTCACAATCTTCATCAATGTAATACCATCTCAAACGCCTTTGGAAATGTGTTTGATTTGGTTCTTGCCAATGCTAATGTTTCTTCATTGAGGCGTTGTACCGAGCCATTGGTCCTTGATGACGTTGCACATCCGTCTTTCGAATTGCTTATCTCCTTGGATCAAGCTGAAGACATACACTTTTCTACTGCTCGTTTCACGTATAACTTCAAGAAAGGAGACTTCTCTGAAATGAACTCGTCTTTGTTTACTGTGAACTGGACTGAATGCCTCAAATTACCTTACGAAGAAGCTATTGCCGAATTTTATAGATTGGTTAACTCTGCTATTGACAGATTTGTACCTAAAACAATTGAATTTTGAAAAATTTTCCCAAAATGGTTCTCACTGCAACTGATTTCCCTCACCAAACAAAAGCGATTTGTTCACTCTCGATTCAAAGCCTATAATTTCGACCAAGATTATGCCATTTTTTCTGAGTTGAGGAGTCAGTGTAGGGCTTTAGCCAGTGAACTCTATGGGAAGTATTTACTCGAAGTCCAAGATTCAATACACCATAACATTAAGTCGTTCTGGAATTATTTAAATTATAGAGAGGGAATTAATGCTATCCCATCCTCTATGAGTCTTGGTGAAACACATGCTGGTACTCCCCAGGAGGTTGCTGATCTTTTTGCGTTCCATTTTTCCTCAGTATTTGAACAACCCGTGTCTTATCATCCTGTTTTTCCCGATTGTGAGGTTGTTGCTATTGGTGCACTTTCTGTGACTAGTGATGAGGTGTTGCGTGAGCTGGCTTCTCTTGATATTTCCAAAGGAATGGGCCCTGATGGGGTACCTCCTGTCGTGCTCAAGACATGTGCGAATAGTCTAGCTGTCCCCATCACTGACCTATTTAACCGATCCATTGCTTCTGGCGTTTTTCCGGATGTCTTGAAGTATTCCTTTGTGACTCCAATTCATAAGATCGAAGGTTGATCACTACCGGCCAGTGTGCTCTATGTCCACATTGCCCAAACTTCTGGAAAAGCTCATTGTGCCTAAACTTTCAATTCAGTTCTCACACTTCATCTCCGTGGAGCAGCATGGTTTTGTCAGGGGGCGTTCAACGGTTAGCAACCTCCTTGAATTTCAAGAGTATGTACTGAGCGCATTTCGTGTGGGTCGACAGGTTGATGTTATTTCAACAGACTACGCCAAAGCCTTTGATAAGCTATCTCATCGACATATCATAGCAGTTCTGAAATCTCTTGGAGTTTTTGGCACCTTACTGGATTGGATCACGAGCTACCTTCGCAACAGATACCTTGTGGTGAGGATCAAGAATGCTACTTCCAGACCCTTTCATGCCTCCTCGGGTGTTCCCCAGGGATCCCATATCGGGCCTCTTTTGTTCCTTTTGGTGATAAATGGTATTACAAGGCTCTTCTCCGAGGTGAAATGCTTGCTATTTGCGGATGATTGCAAAATCTTTAGTGAGGTTACTTCTATGAGCGACTGTGAACGGTTGCAGGGTTGCTTGGATGCTCTTGGTCGTTGGTGCATTGCTAATAATTTGTTTTTAAACGAGAATAAGTGCTCTGTAGCAACATTTCACCGCATCTGCTCTCCAGTGGTCCATGATTACCATATAAATGGTCTTCCTCTCCAGCGGGTGCATCAGATTCTCGACTTGGGAGTTCGATTGGACACACAAATGACTTTTATTGACCACATGGATAGCATCACCAACAAAGCCATGAGGTCTCTTGGTTTCCTCTAAAGGAGCACAAGAGAGTTCTCCAGTATTCCAGCGATTGTTTCAATATACAAGCAACTGGTTTTGCCTATCCTCGAGTACGCTACAGTGGTCTGGTCTCCATACTACCAGGTGCATATTGATCAGCTCGAACGAGTTCAGCAAGTGTTCCTGAGGTACATAGGTTATAAGATGGGTATTCCCTCCACTGACTTCGACTATCCTTCGCTACTGGAGAGATGTAACCTGGTTCCACTCCGTGTGCGTCAATCGAGGAGTGACGTCATTTCTGTGCAAATTGTTACGTGGTCAGCTAGACTGACCATGCCTTCTCTCCAAAATTAACTTGGCAGCTCCACAGGTCCGTACTAGAGGTACTGCACTTTTCTCCGTCGACTTTTCGCCCACAAATTACCTTTATCAGACCAATCCCGATATTGACATTTTCACCACACCTATACCTACGATAAAACGATGTATTTGTGAGTAATTGTTATGATGATGATTGATACGAACCCGCCCGTTTGACTAATTAATAAATAAATAAACAATGTATGAAGTGTGAAGTTATTGAGTGGTATATATGTAATAGAGGTGATTTTCTTGAGGATCAGTCAAAAGTAATTTGATTTGCCAAATTTTCGGTAAAGTTTATTACCATTTTCAAGGCCTAGGGAGAATTTTCTTGAGGATCAGTCAAAAGTAATTTGATTTGCCAAATTTTCGGTAAAGTTTATTACCATTTTCAAGGCCTAGGGAGAATACATCATTAGATTAGGATTTTAGGATGTTATCTATGGTTATGTACATCATATTGAATGGTTCTTAAATTAGAAATATTATTTGAGTTACTTACATGGAGTAGTATACAGTTTAGTTTTTCACAAGTAGCACAAACTTATAGGAAATTTGGACAGATTTGTATAGTGTAAATGCTGTACTGTTAGCTCGAGAGCTTTCTACATACTGACTATTGGCTCTAGAATTTCTTCGGGTTGGCGATATAGGCAGTGGCGTAGCAAAGCCGTTTATCATGGAGGGGCAACAACAACAGTAAAAAATTATATATATATATATATATATATATATATATATATATATATATATATATATATATATATATATATGTAACAATCGTATATGTACCTATGGTGGGTACTACTAGTCACAAAGAGGGCATTGTAGCACCTATAAAGGGTGTCCCACTTAAAGCTTACAAGGTTAGTCGATTACAAAGGTTCATTATTGAAAAATGAATGAGCGAAAACCATCACTTTAGAATTAATTTGAATTTGAGTCCTATGTACCGACCTATCTATCTACTCCTATGTATTATACCTACCTATCTACCGAGAGAAAATGAACGTAATCATGTAGGGAAATAAATAGGGAAGAGCAGGCACACTATTATTTTTACAGCATAACCTTACAATCTAAAAATTAAGGTAATTAACCCTTCTCTTGGTGGACACAAAAAAAAAAAAAAAAAAAACATTCTTACCAAACTAAATCTGTCTTGCTATATGAAAATGCTCATGAACTTGGGAGCACTAGGCTTATCATTGACTTACTGCTTCCAATCCAATCGTGTTTGTATACCTATGAGGATGTATCTCTCTAAGGGGTTCATAACTCGTAACTTTAGCACTCACTTTTACACTGATTAAGATTTCTTTTATGTTACACACTGTACGCCAATTACCACGAAATAAAATACAGGATACAGGGCATTGAACATCGACGAGAGAATCACAAAAGGTAAATAAACCGAAGCCGGCTTGAAGGTTATTGTACAATCATTTATCGGTTGGTTCAGATATCGATTGTTTCAATCGTTTCCATTCGACTATGGATATTTCAATCACCACAGCACAGACATGTTTTAGTCCGTGTAAGATTCTATTAATGTTATTTAACCGTTACTTACTTCTACTGGGACTCATACCAAAAATCAGGGACAATATTGAAGACTTTTATGAGTTAGAAAACTTATTGATGGAAGGAAGGACGCAATCGATGCTACTGCATTGAATCGATCAATCGAACGTGAATCGGAGGGCTGTAAAGGTGGAGAAGTTAGGGGCAGTGAGAGAGGGGCAAAATGACTTTTGGCTTCCAGAGGGAAATGAGGATGGGCATGCCCCCAAAAAGAAGAGGGGAACGACATAGTTTCACCATATTTTATAGTGTCCACACTTCATAGTATCCAGCATTCCATTATTTTCACGTAGTTATTTCGCTTCTGTTGGATGGGCAATTATATTATCCACGGCGTTTGGCCCTCCCTGGAACCAGCCTTGGAGGAGCGTTCTAAAATGCTAGGTAACTGGACCCACATAACAGGCGTGCTTTGCGGGTTGCATTCTCGAACTTACCGTAATTTGTACTGACGTTAGTTACGTGAAATTATTAATTATTGTTCATGCAGCATCCGTTTCAAGAAGAACTTCTACATCCTCTGTGATCGTGGGGGGGCTCTGCCCACCCTGCCCCTCCTCAAATTACGCCACTGGATATAGGTACCTGGTTATGAGAGTGTAGGTAGGTTTGCTGTGGCGTGGTAGGAGTTGTGTACAATGGAAGGATTATAAGATTATTTTCGTGAAGGGTCGGTTGTAATGGAAAGTTTTGGCGGTATTTTATGTATAAGGTTTGAGTAAGTTTTATTTAGGTTGTCAACGTCGGTTTTCTTGTTGACGATTCGGTCTTTATTTCTTTCAATGTGTATCATTTCTTTGAGTTCAATTAGAAAAGACAGAAATCCTAGCCTATGAAAAAAACTACTACAAACTAGAACTCAAAGAAATGATACACATTGAAAGAAATAAAGACCGAATCGTCAACAAGAAAACCGACGTTGACAACCTAAATAAAACTTACTCAAACCTTATACATAAAATACCGCCAAAACTTTCCATTACAACCGACCCTTCACGAAAATAATCTTATAATCCTTCCATTGTACACAACTCCTACCACGCCACAGCAAACCTACCTACACTCTCACAACCAGGTACCTATATCGCCAACCCGAAGAAATTCTAGAGCCAATAGTCAGTATGTAGAAAGCTCTCGAGCTAACAGTACAGCATTTACACTATACAAATCTGTCCAAATTTCCTATAAGTTTGTGCTACTTGTGAAAAACTAAACTGTATACTACTCCATGTAAGTAACTCAAATAATATTTCTAATTTAAGAACCATTCAATATGATGTACATAACCATAGATAACATCCTAAAATCCTAATCTAATGATGTATTCTCCCTAGGCCTTGAAAATGGTAATAAACTTTACCGAAAATTTGGCAAATCAAATGACTTTTGACTGATCCTCAAGAAAATCACCTCTATTAAATAAACAATGTTCAGTGGTAGATCAGATTCAAGAAATTACCCAATGTGTTTGCTGAATATAGAGAAATTCATAATTTCTTTGACAGGTGAGAAGCCCTATGCCTGTGGTAGCTGTGACTACCGAGCTACCCAGCCTTGGTATCTGAAAAGACACATACGAACTCATACAGGTTTGTTTTTTATTCCTTGTTAGTATAATACAAGCACTACTCTATTATTATATGGTATATCATGTACTCTGTTATGTTATGGTAGATTTTATTCTAGAAGTTACCCATCATGTATGTTAATTAAAATGAAAGTTTCCCAGTCAGATGATAAGCCCTATGCTTGTGATAGTTGTGACTACCGCGTCAGTGACCTTGCTTAACTTAAAAAGCATTCAAGAATTCATACGGATTCGTTAGCGAATTTTCGTAAAAAATGAAACTATTGTAATGGTTCGTAAAATTTTTGAAAAATGTTCTCACTGAAATCCGTTTTGAGGCATTCTGAACTGATTCCTGAAGTTAGTGCTTTTTCATGTGTATATATACTTATATATATATATATATATATGAATGATTTGTAATTTAGGAAAGAAATTTCACAGATATAATGGAAAATCTAATATTTCGATGAAAATCTTGGTCACAGATATAGAATATAGTAGGAGAAATGATTTATATATATATATATATATATATATATATATATATATTTATATATATATATATATATATATATATATATATATATATATATATATATATACTTTCAGTTTTATATATAAACTAGCCGCTCCGACTCGCTTTGCTTGTCTCCTCGTACAGCCCCCCACCCCGTTGAGGTGTATTACAATTGAAACATGTAGTATTAGATAAAAACGTAAGTACATGTGAGGACAAAATACTGGACTACCGTAATATATGGTACCATCTTGCCCTTCTGAAGAGTCGCCCCCTATGGAAGTAGCTGATGTAGCTAGATGTTCCACGAAAAGCTAGTAAAAACATTAATGTGCTTAAAAATCGCTGAAAATTGGAATTGGAACTCCAACGGAAATTTCAAGACCAACCCGAGATAAAACCGTCAAAATTTACTGGGTCAAACATTTGCTGCATTTTCGATGTGAGGAAGCAATACTGCCCACCCAACTTGGCAGCTTTTTTTTAATGACTTTCAAAAGTGTCACCTTCAGCGATGTTTTTCAAGAAGGAAAGATTATGTGGAACTATGAAAAGTTTTGGTTTAACGTGTGTAGGGGATGTTGCTTGCTTCGCTTGTTTGAGATGGGTTGTCCCACTTTCTTTGCACGCTCTTTGTGGAATGTATAGATGCGATGGGATATAGTCCATCCCAAGTGTGTAGGAAAAATCTCGTTGAAATCTGACGTGTGTAGGGAATTTTGCTTGCTTGGTGTGGGATGTATAGAGATGGGATGGGATATAGTGGGATACTATCGAGACCTACAGCCCATGGTTCGAGTGGGGGTGGAAAATTTGAAAATTGCTCACATTCCCTTTCAATTAACAATCCCAAGGGAATGAAAAAAAAAACTTATAAAAGGTAATATATAATATATATAGTCGTTGGATTTATAGTATAGTCTTTGGGTAAGCGCAAACATTAATTTCTTATAACATCCATTTTGACTCTTACTTTGTTCTTCTACTAATTCTATACGTCCATGTTACAATATGTGAGAAATTTATTCAGCACTCCCAACTTGGCAGACGTTTATTTCTGTTGGAAATTACTTTCAAACAAATTAAATGTTGCAAAACTACCTATGTGGAACCACGAAATGTTCATTAGGTTTAATAAAGATAGGCCATTTATTTGCGTAGAAGGGCTTTCCAAAAAGATTATGTGGAACCACGAAAAGATTAGTTTTAAGAACATTTCACTTGAAACTCGCAGTTTTCAGGAAGTGAACAAATTATATAGGCGAACGAATTATTATATTTATGAAACGTTTAACATTCAAGCATAACACAAATGTCAATGATTGGAGATTTCGTAGAGATAGATAATTCGTATGATATAAATTTTAAATACCGAAACTATGTGTTAATAAACATAAACTCAACTAAAGATTTTTACCGGCATGTTGCTTGAGCGCCTCTCGCGATGGTCGGACGCAAGGAACATTTTACACGAATCACAGGCGGGTTTTCGGCCTGGTTACTCCACGGTGGATAATCTTTTCACACTCTCTAATCTGGTGAGTCTGAGGCAAAGTCAACGGAAGAAAACTTACATTTTCTTTATAGATCTGAAAGCCGCTTTTGACAGAGTGGATAGGATCGCGTTGTTTTTCAAACTGAGTAGGTATGGAGTTTCCACTAAGTTTTGTAATATCTTAAGGAGTCTTTACGAAAACACCAGTATGGGGGTATGGAGGAGGATGGTCTATCCGAGTATTTCACCACCCACACAGGTGTGAAGCAGGGCTGTATGTTGTCCCCGAAGCTGTTTTCATTGTTTTTAAATGATTTGCCGGATGCTTTGAGTGGGGGTGTTAAGGTGGGTGACGTTAAGATCAAGTGCCTTATGTATGCGGACGTTGTCGCACTTTTGGCCGAGAACGCAACATCGCTGAAGATTATGATTCGAGAATTGGAGGAGTACCTAGACCTATGGAACCTGATACTCAGCAAAGATAAGTCTATGATTATGATCTGTGGTGGAGGTGGTGGCAGGCGGGCAGGAAGGGATAAATTTTTGTACAAGGGTGAACCTCTGATCATTGCAAATGAATATAAATATCTGGGCGTGGTTGTGACTCCAAGTTTGGACCTGGGCAAACACAACAAAAATAGGATAGACCAAGCTAAGTATGGGCTTAATAATGTGTGGGGGGAACTCATTAGAAAACGAAATGTAACGTTCGAAGTGAAACATAAAGTATTCATGGCCACTACTCGTTCGCTGATTGGATATGGGGCTCAGGTGTGGGGGTGGAAAGGTTTTGAGCAGCTGGAAAGATTCAATAGGTATTACCTCAAAAAAGTCTTCGCTTTGCCTCAGAACACGCCTAATTATATTTTGTACGCGGAGAGTGGAGTTGAACCGTTTGAATTCTACTTCAGGAAATTGCAGACAGATTATGTTTCACGCACACTGGAGCTTCCGGCTCATAGATACCCGCGAATCGTCGCAGATGAGGTGGTGAGGTGTGAAGTTTCATGGTTCAAGGCTTATAAGGAGCGTGCGCTGGAGTGCGGCCTGACTCTCGATGGACGGTCGAGGTTGGGCTTTCAAATTCTGAGAGATAGGTTGTATGAGAGATGGAAACTTGAATTGAATCAGGCGGTGGTTGAATCGCAGCATCATACGCTGTATGCACAGTTGGACAGGTCGGCGGAGGGGGGTAGGAGGTACTTGGCAACAAGTTCATCCATGTATGTCGTACGCACAGTGTTTAGGGCGAGGTCTGAAATGTTGACTCTGAATTACAGATGGTGGAGGGAAGGATTGCTCAACAAATGCTCGCTATGTAATTTGGGAGAGTTGGAGACTCCGTTCCATTATTTGGCAGTCTGTCCGGTATTGAGCGAGTTCCGTTTGATATACCTGAAAAGTTCAAGGCTATCAAGGCAAGAGTTGATTTATATATTAAATGGGAATGAGTCTTTGCCAGGGCTGGTACTGTACCTGAGAAAGGCTGGAGCTTATAGAACATTTTTGGTTGAGGAATTTAATTATACGGAAGATTAGATAAAATTTAGAAAATATTGTTTTATAGAGTCTTTTTCTTTTTTCTCTGTAATGTATAGACAAATATATTTTTCTAGCTACTCTCAGTTATACTCGTATTTTACAGTTTAAGGGATGTTAATTGGGAGTTGTTTATATTGGCATGGGAAAGCGGTGGAAATTGAAGTGACGGAACAGTGTTCTGTACAGTTCAGTGCATTGGTTGTTAAGATATATAGTAATTATTTGTTATTTGGCATTGTTAGCTACGTTGCTATTAGGAGCTGTAATTAATTGAAGGAATGAATTGAAGATTGGTATGCAGAAGTTTCAAGTTGGAAGACATATAAAACCGCTAGAATACTCATTGTTGTATCAATATTGTTTTGTTGTTGTATGTCTAAGATCGTAATTTGTGATAGTAGGTTCATAAACAGGCAGAACCCCTGCGACAATCTATGATTATGCAGTATAAGCGTGAATATGCACCTAGTTTTGTTTTGTTATAATCCAATAGATATCTATATAATATTTTGATGCATGTGACGCAAATATCGTTTGTAACGCAATAAACGCTTTAACACTCTCTCTCTCTCTCTCTCTCTCTCTCTCTCTCTCTCTCTCTCTCTCTCTCTCTCTCTCTCTCTCTCTCTCTCTCATAAACTCAACTCGAGGGGTTCAAATTTAATCAAATAAATTCAATACTCTCCCTAAAGATGAACCTGGAGCATGTCCTTCTGAAACATACCAAGTTGCTCCCTCATACAAGAGAAAGTTTTGGTGCAGCTTTTGTTAAGATGTCAGCAACTTGCTGGTGATATATTCAAGACCAAACAAGCCCTCTTCATATTATTCACGTAAATAGTGGTAGCGAATGTATATATGTGTTTGGTTCGTTTGTGGAATTCCGGATTTTTCACCAGTTTCATAGCACTCATGTTGTCCATCAATAGTTTTGGTTTTTCGCTCTTGTATCGCAGGTTTCTCAAAAGACGCTGAAGCCAGACTAGCTCCTTCACTGCCTCAGAACCTGCTATGTATTCTGACTCTGTAGTAGAAATAACGTTTCTTTATTCGGACAGTTCAGATTATAACAAGCTTTATAAAAAGCTTCTGTCCTTAAATTGGTTTTTTAAATTAATTAAACTCCAATGTTTCTCCCGAGGAACTGGGGCTTCTTCAGGGAGATTAATATTCAAAAGTTTAAAATCACTACTTACTTAGTTTTCTTTTTTTGTTGATAATCGAATTTAAAGTTATTGTTTTTTTTTTTTAATCAAATTTTTGTTTGAAATTTTGGTTTTTAAAAAAACTAATAACAAAACTTTTATTTTTACTTTTGAATATTAATCTCCCTGAAGAAGCCCCAGTTCCTGGGGAAAAAACTTTGGAGTTTAATTAATAAATTTAAAAAAAACCAATTTAAGGACAGAAGGCTTTTTTTATAAAGTCTGTAGTAGAAAGACTGACTGACCTCCATTTCATTGAGCACCAGGATACTGCACCAGTTCCAAGTTTGAAAACATATCCTGTAGTAGATCGTCACGCTCTCGGGTTACCTGCAAAGTCTGCATCGCTATATCCTATTAGTTCAGCTTTCTCACCACTCTTGTAAAATATTCCATATACCTCGGTTCTTTTATGTAGTGGAAGACTCTCTTCACAGCTTTCCAGTGTATTTCGTTTGGATCTTGAGAAAATTGCCTCAACGTGTTGACTGCAAAAGATATATCAGGCCTAGTGCCGATGGCTAAATACATCAAACTTCCCACTGCCTCTCTGTAAGGAACGTCAACTCGTTTTGATCCATTGTGTGGTTCTTGAATTTGTTCTATGAGAGTTTATAATGGGTGAGCCTCTTCAAAGTTGAACTTCTTCAAAATTCCTTTCGCATATTTTTTGTGTGAAAAACTGAACCATCTTTCAATCTGAAAATCTCCAATCTCAGATAATAATCTGAATCCATTATGGTTATTTCAAAATTACTTTTGAAACTTGAGAAAAAAGAGTTCATGACTTTTGAGCTTGTTCCAGCAACAAGTCTGTCGTCCACAAGTATAGCTAATATGATCTTGCTCGATGCATTCATCTTCATGAAAATACACATATCACTTTCGTTTTCTTCGAATTTTAATTCTTTCAAGTAAGAGACCAACTTTTCATTCCAACACCGTGGTGCTTGTTTCAGTCCGTATAAGCACGAGAAATCCACCCATAAACACAGAAAAGTGCCTCTGCAATCGGTTCCTCCTAGTTACATACAGAACTTGAGATTTCTGGGGATTGAATTTCAGCTTACTACCACAGGCCCATCGCTCGACTATAGAAAACCCTAGGTTTCCGGTGATCTGTCGCTGCAGCTCACAACCACTACTCACCACCAGAAGCAGGTCATCTCCATAAGCATACGGCACCACGTTGCAAGGGTAAGGTAACCTCAGCTTATGTTCCATTGGTACGGGCCACATCATAACCCTTGCAAACACCTCCGCTCAGATAAGAGCTGACAATGGTGCACTCCATCCTTACGTCGCACAATAGGATCAGAAAAAAGCTTTCTGGCTAGATCATACTGGTTGCGTGGACAGTCACCCGATCCCAACCCGCGTGAAATCAAAGGCCACCAAGCAGTATCAAATGCTGATTGGATGTCAAGCGAGATCATCAGTAGGTACCCCCTGACTGGTCCTTAGGCACTCCTCCACATGACTCTTAGCTGCCATCAATGCATCCACTGAATTCCTGTTTGGGCGAAACCAAAACTGCCTTGTGTGTATGTGTGTGTGTGCGTACGCGTGTGCGCGCATGAGTGTGCGCTTGTATGTATGTATATATGTGCCATTCCAGACGATAATTCACCTTAGGATTGAGGTAAAAATTCCGTTCTTGCGCATAAAAAAATCAAGCTTTAAATGAAAGGATAAGTTCATTGGCCAGCACTTTTTGAGCACATTAATTTGGCCACATTTCAAAAAGTGCTGGAAAAATCACTAAAAATAGCAAAAAACAGCTAAAAATCGTTGAATTTCTAATTTTTAGCAAAATTTTAGTCAAAACTAAATGCGCAATAATTAACTAGAACCCTGAAAAAATTCCTCAAAATTACGCGGAAAAACGTGCTTAAATTTCGTTTAATATTTCCTGAAAAATCTATAAAAACTGCAATCAAAAACAAAATCCAAAATCTTTTTCGAATCACCAGATTATTTTACAATTTTTCTGCCATAAAAAAGGGTTTTTAAAATTTCTTTGTACAAATTACACTTTTCCACTTTGTAAATTTCAATACAATTTGACATACTGTAATACGATAGGTAATTTACGAAAATTCGCTCCTAGAATCATGCTGCATGACCAGAAATTTTGTTATTCCTTATAGAATAACAGTAGTCAATGGTGGATCAGATTCAAGAAATTGCCCAATTTGTTTGCTGAATATAGAGAAATTTATAATTTCTTTGACAGGTGAGAAGCCCTACGCCTGTTATAGCTGTGACTACCGAACTAATGATCTGGCTCAGCTGAAAGCTCACGTGAGAATACACACAGGTTTGTTTTTGATTTTGCTTGACAGGATAACACTAATGTTACTATATAAACAGATTTCGATGGTTGACTAGATTCCAGGAATTACCCCTGGTTGTTGTTTGAGTATATTGGAATTTGATTTCTTCAACAGGTGAGAAGCCCTATGCCTGTGATAGCTGTGACTACCGAGCTAGTGAGCCTCGCCGACTGAAAAAACACTTAAGAATGCATACAGGTTTGTTTTTGTTATTCCTTAATAGAATTACTCTAACATTACTTTATTAACTGATGTCAATGATACACCGGTTTCTAGAAATTACCCATTGAGTTTACTGAAAACAGAGAAATTCGATGTTTCTTTGACAGGAGAGAAGCCCTATGCCTGTAATAGCTGTGACTACCGAGCTCGGCATCTCAGTTCTCTGAGAAATCACATGGTAATACATACAGGTATGTTATTGTTATTCATTGACAAAATAACTTCAGTATTGAAATTACCCATTGTATTTGCTGAATATAGAGAATCATATCTAGGAGCAGGGTGTTTTAACAATGTAGTGGCTCTCAGCACGTGTCGGACAGAGCTGGTTTCAAAGGAATTCAAAAAGTAGTGTGACGGGCGCCTGCAGGGAGGTCGTAGCAACCGGTATTTCGCCCAGCCATGTTGGCAGTGCTGTCCGGGCCATCTACTTCCTCCAATTGTTTCTCAGTTCGCATCTTTGATTCGAGCTCTGAGGCTTCTCTTTTCAAAATTTCTATACATTTTTCACTACCTATCGAACAGTGCTGGCTCGGTTCATCTGTGCGAGTGTCGGGATTTTCCGTGGGTGTTGTAGTTGTAAAAATTCACTGTGGTTTTTTTTTTTTTTTTTTTTTTTTTTTTTTTGCGATATGTTACTGCTCTAGGGGAGGAATCTCTTGTGAACCGTTTCTCGCGCACGACGGACCAAAAAAGGCGCTTTTCCTCTCATCTGTCTGAGGGAGAGTTTTATCTGTCACCCGAGTGAATGCGGAGGGGCCTTTTTGGGGTCGGCCCGAATGGAGGTCCGAGGCAGATGGCATCATCTAATCACAGTCATCAGGCGCGGGGCGAACAAGTTCAGAAAGATTTTCAGGACGAATCGTTCCTTTGTTCCAAGTCAGGAGAGGAAGGGAACGAGTTTTTCAACCCGATCGACCCACGTTTTTTGACGCAGGAAATAGATAAAAATTACCCCCAGACCTCGACTCATTGGATAGCTTTATTGAGAGAATCCGATATTTTTGCGGGTCTTGACCCTGTGGATGAGGACCCGGATAAGAATTTGGACCCAGTGCTCCTCTCAGTGTTGGGCGCTGATCCCTGGATGCACCATCGACACCCTCACGTTAGTTCTAGCCCCCCTCCCGGGGGCCGTTTTAGGTTTTTTATTCAAGCCTGGCATGCGATTACAGATAGAAACGATATTTTTTCCTGGTTGGAGGGAGTTCATATTACTTTTACTACTATTCCCACCCCCCAACCGAATCTTTTGCCGCATTCTCAGGAATCCCTCTTCATTATCTAAATGACAGGGCTCATTGATAAGCTTGTAATTCTGACCAGGTAGTGTGTCTTATTTCCTCCAGGGAAGATCAAGTAGTTGCTCCAATTTTCCTGTTAACCACTGCATCCGGAGGGAAACGTTTTATCCTGAATTTAAATTCTTTCATATCGCCCCCACATTTTAAATTGAAAGACTACTGTAGTATGAGTGAGTTGATGTCCAAGGATTGTTTTGGGGCTACAATTGACCTTAGGGATGCATACTATATGGTTCCAGTAGCAACAGAGTATCGGAAATTCCTGAGATTAAACTTTCAGGGAAAATTGTATGAATTTGCTTGTCTACCAATGGGTTTGTAGATATCACATTTCATTTTTCATAAATTGATGCAACCTATTGTTTGATATGTTCAAGCCCAAAACATTTCCTGTATTAATCACCTGGATGATTTTGGGATCCTGGGTTCCTCATCAGCTGACTGTGCATCATGTTCAGATTTTAGCAGAGTTACTACAGGGCTTGGGCTTAATGATAAATTTTGATAAATGCGTGCTCGAACTCGCCCAACAATTTATTTTTCTAGGCTTTGTCTTTGATTCTGTCCAAGAGACTATTTCTCTGCCTCTCAGAAAACGTCTGTATATTCAAGACATGATTGCTTGCTTTACCTCTCTTCCCAATCCCACTGTGAGGCAATTCGCAACCATGATAGTTAGTGGCTGCTTGCCCCGCGACACCTTACAGTAAATTATATACTATGTTATTGGAATCAGTCAAGGTTGAAGTGTTAGTGGCGAACAATTTTCCTTATGAAGCCAAGTTCACCCCGCCCCCCAACATCTATCCAGACCTCCTATGGTGGAGTAATGGAATTTTCAGTGGTGAGTAGATTGTGTTACGAAGATTTCTCGGTCACGAAACGGACGCCTGTCCATCGGAATGGGGGGCGTGGTGTGATGGACGTACAGTCAGTGGATGGTGGCCCCCGGTGGAAGCAACTTATCCCATCAATGTCGTGGAGCTTAGGGCGATTTTCCTTGCGTTATGCTGGTTTGGTGACCGAGTTAGGAACTCGAGTCCCTGTGAGGTCTGATAATACTACGGCTATCAACTGTGTTAATCGACAAGGTTCCATGATTTTTTCAAGGTTGTTTTCTATCACCCGAGAGATTTAGAAATGGTGCGAAAACGGAGGGAATTTCGTGTTCTCATCCTACATTGCTTCAATCGAGAATACTTTGGCAGACGAGTGCTCCCGGCGCCTCCCAGGGGAAACGGAAAGGGCTACGGGACTCCTACTTTAACGACATTGTTCAGAGGTTTGGCTCCCCCACTATCTCTGTTCACCTCAGCACCAATGCTAAGTGCCCAAGGTTTTTCTCGTGGTTCCAGGACCCAAGAGCAGCAGGAGTGGACGTGTTTACCTTCCCCTGGATGGAACTGAACTTTTTTGCTTTCCCACCCTTTTCACTGATTCTCAAAGTGTTTAGACAAATAGTAAGGGACCAAGCAATGGGTCATGTGGTAATGCCTTACTGGCCTTCTTAGGCCTGGTACCCCTTTTTTTGTGAACTTTCAGTCACTAATCCTATATCCCTGGTACCAGCTGATGACCCTCTTTCTCTCCCTTTCAGATCTAAAATCCACCCACAAGCGGGGTTTCTTGTTTTACGGGTGGCTAAATTATCAAGTAGGCATTCCTAAGAAAGGGCATCCCACACAGTCCCTGCGGCATCGAGAGGGGAAGCCCCCCTGGATACATTTTTCTAGGTGGCGGGCTGGACTCCCTCCTTCACAAGGTTTTCTATGTTTTATGATAGGTCCCGAGTTCAACTTCCCGTGCTTGCTGCCGTTTCCTCGGTTCGCACACTTATATTCTGATCTTCGCAGTAATTTTTTTACTTGCCGACACCCAACAACAATCTATTTTACCATCCTCTGCAATAAGCGTACCACTATTATGATTGGATTTTTAATATTTTATGAACTTGTTACATTATTCATATTATGAATTTCTTATACTGCCAACCTATGGTCGATTCCTGAATTAACAATGTCATTGGCTGTGTACCCCTACAGGTTGAGTATGGTCGGGATCCTTTTTCAAATCCACCCTGGCCCTGTTCCCCCCCTGGGGTCTTCGAACACCCGGTGAGTGGGAGAGGGGGTGTATTGGTGCTAATGTTGATGGAGTGGGTTTGTGAGGTGTTGACCAACACTGGTGTTGATGGTGTCTTTGGGCCCTGCTCCATCGGACACACTTTGGCCTCTGTGACAAACAAAAGGGAATCCCCCCGGACACAGTTTATTCCAGGTGGCAGGCTGAACACCCTCCCCCGTACAGCACCCCATGCTTGCAGCTGTTCTCTCGGCTCACACACCTATTTTAGGTTCCTAGTAGTAAGTACCTGGCATATGCACTTGCAGCTGTTTTTTTGGCTCACACTCCTGTTTCAGTGGTGCAGTTGAAGTCATCTCAATACCACCTCGACCCCTCTTGGAGTCTTTGGACACCAGTGTGGAGGGGGAGGAGGGTGATAGCGGGTGCAGTACGACGGAGAGGAGCAGGTAGTGGGGGCCCAGGGAGTTTGGGCCGATACCAGCACTTTCCCCCCTCTCCATGATGTGAGGTGTAGTGAGGGGGTGCAAGGGGCTTCTTTTTTTGCTCACCCTCGGGGGGGATCAAGTTGTCCAGGTGTGGACACCGCACTTTATGATGTTGTTGTAGTTTCTTCCATTTAAACATTTACTTTGTTAAAACACCCTCTAGTACTTTAGATATAATTGATGAATAAACGAACTTCTTAGTGAAGTTCATTCATTATTATGTCAGGAGCACTAGAGGGTGTTTTAGGCCGACCCATTACCCTGCCCTCTATCGTAGACGTGCCTGGGGACTCTCTGAACTAATGAGGAAGCAGACGGCCCGGACGGTGCTGAAAACATGGCCAGGCAAAGTACTGGTTGCTACGAGCTCTCTGCAGACGCCCGTCCCGCTATTTTTTGAATTCCTTTGAAACCAGCTTGGTCCTCTACATGGCTGGGAGCCACTACATTGTTAAAACACCCTCTAGTGCTCTTGACATACTATGAATGAACTTCACTCGGAAGTTCGTTTATTGATCGACTTCATGTTCCTTTGACAGATGAGAAGCCTTATGCCTGTGATTGCTGTGACTACCGAGCTAGTCAACTTGGTCATCTGAAAAGACACTTACTCACACATACAGGTTTGTTTTTGTTATTTCTTGATATTATAATACTAACCTTACTCTATTTGATGTCTGTGGTTGATCAGTTTCTAGAAATTACCCTTCGTGTTTGTTAAATATTCTGAATTGAAGTTTCTTTGACAGGTGAGAAGCCTTATGCCTGTGATAGCTGTGACTACCGAGCTACTCAGCGTGGAGAGCTGAAAATACACATGAGAATCCATACAGGTTGAGTTTTTCTTCCTACTTCATTGATAACACTATCATTACTACATTAACTGATGTCAATGTTATACCCGATTCCAGGAATTACCAATTTGTTTGCTGAATATAGCGAATTTCATAATTTCTTTGACAGGTGAGAAGCCCTATGCTTGTGATAGATGTGACTACCGTGCAAGATCATCTGGTGCTCTAAAACAACATTCACTAGTACATAAAGGTTTGTTTTTGTTATCCCTTGACAAAATAACACTAACATTGATTCATTAACTGATGTTAGTGGTGCACCTGAGTCCAGAATTTACCCTTTATATTTGCTGACTATAAAGAAATTTGTCATTTCTTTGATAGGTGAGAAGCCTTATGCCTGTGAAAGCTGTGACTACCGAGCTTCTCAGCCTAGAGAGCTGAAAGTACACATGAGAATACATACAGGTTGGGTTTTTTTTTCTTAATTCCTCCATAACACTAACATTACTACATTAACAGATGTAAATGCTATACCCGATTCTAGAATTTACGCTTCATATTCCCTGACTATAAAGAAATTTGTAATTTCTTTGGTAGGTGAGAAGCCTTATGCCTGTGATAGCTGTGACTACAGAGCTAATCAGCTTACTGCTCTGAACCAACACTTGAAAAAACATACAGGTTTGTTATTGCGATTCCTTGATAGAATAACTTCAACTTTACTTCATTAATTGATGTCAATGTTGCACCAGATTTTGGAAATTACCAATTTTGTTCGTTGAATATAGCAAAATTCATAATTTCTTTGACAGGTGAGAAGCCCTATGCCTGTGATAGCTGTGATTACCGAACTAATCAGCTTGGTCATCTAAGACAAC
This sequence comes from Adelphocoris suturalis, assembly GCA_030762985.1. Classification (NCBI taxonomy): domain Eukaryota; kingdom Metazoa; phylum Arthropoda; class Insecta; order Hemiptera; family Miridae; genus Adelphocoris; species Adelphocoris suturalis. The sequence goes on along the minus strand of CM061042.1, from coordinate 3,543,591 downwards.
ACTTTAGATTACATACAGGTTTGTTTTTGTTATTCTTAAATTAAAACAACACTAACATTACTTCAGTAACTGATGTCAATGTTTACTAGATTCCTGATTTTACCAATTTTGTTTGCTGAATATAGCGAATTTCATAATTTCTTTGACAGGGGAGAGGCCCTATGCCTGTGATAGATGTGACTACCGTGCAAGAACATCTGGTGCTCTAAAACAGCACTCACTTGTACATACAGGTTTGTTTTCGTTATTCATTGACTAATGAACATCAATATAGAAATTACCCATTGTGTTTGCTGAATATAGAGAATTTTATGTTCCTTTGATAGATGAGAAGCCTTATGCCTGTGATAGCTGTGACTACCGAGCTAGTCAGCTTGGTCGTCTGAAAAGACACTTACTGATACATACAGGTTTGTTTTGTTATTTCTTGATAGTAAAATACTAACATTACGCTATTTGATGTCTATGATAGATCAGTTCCTAGAAATGACCCTTCGTGTTTGTTAAATATTCTGAAAGTTGAAGTTTCTTTGACAGGTGAGAAGCCTTATGCCTGCGATAGCTGTGACTACCGAGCTACTCTCCATGGGGAGCTGAAAGTACACATGAGAATCCATACAGGTTGGGTTTTTTCTCAATTCCTTGAAAACCAACATTACTACATTAACTGATGTCAATGTTATACCCGATTCCAGAAATTATCAATTGTGTGTGCTGAATATGTAGAAATTTTTCATTTCCTTTTACAGGTGAGAAGCCCTATGCCTGTGGTAGCTGTGACTACCGTTCAAGAACATCTGGTAATCTGAAAATACACTCATTAATGCATACAGGTTGGTTTTTGTTATTCCTTGACAAAATAAATCTAACATTAGTTCATTAACTGATGTTACTGGTGCACCAGATTCCAGGATATACCCATTATGTTTGTTGACTATAAAGAACTTTGGCATTGCTTTGACAGGTGAGAAGCCTTATGCCTGTGATATCTGTGACTACAGAGCTATTCAGCTTGGTCACCTGAAAAGACACTTAAAAAAACACACAGGTTTGTTTTTGTTATTCCATGATAGAATAACTTTAGCATTACTTCATTAACTGATGTCAACGTTATACCAGATTTCAGAAATTACCAATTTTTTTTGCTAAATATGCACAAAATTCATCATTTCTTTGACAGGTGAGAAGCCCTATGCCTGTGATATCTGCGACTACAGAGCTAGTCAGCGTGGTCATCTGAAAGTACACATGAAAAAACATACAGGTTCGTTTTCGTTATTCCATGATAGGATAACACCAACTTAAGACCACTTTCACCAATAGCAAACGAGTTTAAGCTCAAAAAGATTGGAAATTAAAGGAGATTCCAGCTTACCGTCTTCCATCATAGCACTTTAGAAGTTTAAACTCCTACGAGTACAACCCCCTGAACTCCTGTGAGTTACATTAACTAACCTCTGTTAGCAGTGATATCAAGATGGCTGCATAGCATGTGTGAGCAGTTGTTATTTCTACCTACGAGAATTTACACTTCAATGAACTAGTTTTATTTCTAAAAGTACATACTATTGAGGATACCAGATAAATGAAAAATGGGTGAAACTCAGTTCTAAAGGAATTGGAGGGATCTGCAAGTATCCATTCCAAGTAACTATTCTATTCATCGTGAAAAAATACGCAGAAACCGATCCCAAACCTGTAGGTTCCCAATAACTCGGTAAATAATAAAAATGAATTCTTGGCAGTAAGCAGTTTAAATCATAATTGTTTCAAAACTAGTGCAACAGCTAGGTAGACACTTACCTAATATTTTTATGGTAAGTATTCGTTGATAGTAGGTATCTCTCCAGAAAGCTGACAAATATATTCAACATGCCCGCTCCTCATAATATGATCTCTGGCATTTTGTCACTTAATATAATGAGGAAAAAACCTCGTTCCTCATTAATATCATCAGTATTAATTATGACTCTACGTTGTATAATAGAACAATACAAAGAGCTCTTGATTGAAGTAGAAACTGCCTCACTACATAGGTACACTACCTGTAGCGAGGCACAAGGATAAGAGCGAAATTATGTATTGTGCATGGATGCCCATATAGAGTCTCAACGATATTGATTAGGAATGATACAAAACTTATCAATTTTGTCCACAAATAAATGTCGGAAATATGTTAAATATCATTTGGTTACTTAAATGGAAGCTGGTCGATTACAGGTGGTTGTGTCGTGGTGGATTTATTTTTCTGGCTTCAAAGAGTCCAACTTTTCAGTAGACAGTGTGTCCTAAACTCAGCAAAGGAATCTCCGTTGTTTGAAGTGAGTTTTGGGTTTGTGAAAGACGCCAAGGTTATCCTTGATCATTTTTAATTGAATTTGGCCAAATTCCGTTACATAAGTTGTTGGTGAAAGTGGCCCTTATTGTTTGATTTATATGTTAGATCAGACCCATTTTTTGTTGAATATTGTTAAAGTTGAAGTTTCATTAACAGGTGAGAATCCATCGGCTGCGATAGCTGTGACTACTAACCACGGTTTCAAGGTGGAATTGGAGGAAAAACCTGACACTATGGGAGGGGAAGATAGATTATAAAAAACTCAAAACAAAATTGTACAGTTCAATGCATTCAGCACAATTATTTATTTGTATTTTTTACATAAAACCACTTTACCACCCTACCAGTACAGTACTTGATGTCTATGTGACTACCTGTTTGCTCCAATCAGTATTTTTTCTTCAATTTAGGTACTTAGTTATTGTATTAATTTAAGGTAATTCTTAAACTTTTCTTTGTGTTTTCTTAAGTAGGTTGGTACCTCAAGTAGGTAGGTAGGTTCATCACTATGGCAACAACCTATCACATACAGTCACAAGATTGAAGTCGACAATATAATAATTGTTATCCATTATTTGAAAACCAGTAAAGCTGATGATTTTTAGCTTACGTTTTAGCTAGAAATTTAAACATTTTAGCATGATTTTTCATGTGGGTAGGTGCTTCAACTATCAACAACTCCAGATAATGATAAATCAACTGCGGAGGTATAGTGATGAATGGAATTTAAAAATAAACACTGAAAAGTCCAAAGTTATGGTGTGTAGGGAGGGAGGTGGTAGGTTGGCAAGAAATGAAAGGTGGTATAATGGAGGTGAGAGGCTGGAGGTGGTTGATAAGTATAAAAACCTGGGAGTATTGGTGACCCCGTCAATGTCACTCAGCTTGCATTTCAAGGAGAAACTGGTGGCAAGCAAATGGGCGGTGAATAGTGTATGGTCACATCTGTTATCGAGGAATGACATCCCATTTGATAGGAAGCTTCAGGTTTTCCAGGCGGTGTCACGGACGGTGATGTGTTATGGAGCCCAGGTTTGGGGATACCGGGAACATGAGGAGGTGGAAAAACTATTAAGATACTTCGTGAAAAGAGTCTTTAGATTGCCCCAAACCACTCCGAATTATGTAATATATAATGAACTAGGTCTGGTAAAGGTGTATGAGCATACCCTAAGGCTTCATTTGGGCTATATGGGTATTGTCCTAGGCCAGTCGGATGATAGGCTGAACACTTTTTTGGCTAAACAGCTCATCCAGAGGAACGATGGGTGGTACCCAGCCAGGAGGGGACTAGCACAAACTTACGCCGGCGAAAGGAATGCCGAGTTTAGGGAGGTGCAGGACTTTAAGAGGATAAACACAGAGATATTAAAAGGGTGGAAGGCTGTTTTTGTTGGGAGAGAGAGAGAGAGCAATGTAGGGAGTCTGAGCACAACTGTTTGTACGCTAGTCTGGATCTCGAATGCACTGGATACATGAGTTCAGTGAATGGATGGATGATTGTGAATGTTCTGAGAGCAAGGGGTGAATTTTTCAACTTGAACACGATCCCCAATAGGCCGGACCGACAATATGACTGCGCATTATGCAATCTTAAGGTGCCTGAGGATACGAGGCATTATCTGGCAAAATGTCCAGTGTTGGCAGAGTTTAGGGTCAGGTATCTGAAGAAGGCATATTTGTCGGATGAGGAACTCGTGGAGGTCCTGAATGGCAAGGATTGGCAGGGGCTACACTTCTGTATTGTACAAAGGTATAGGTTGGAACTGCTGAGGGAGTTTAATTATTTCTGAGACGCAAGTGATCGATTTGGGATGCTGTTTGTGGAGTGGCGCGTAAATTGGGGCATATCTAACGGAATATGTGAGGGATGTATCTAGGTATGGGGAATTTCGGATATATTATGTGGATAGATTATTGTGCCTCGTTGTGATTTCTTCTAGGCCTTGATATCCTGAATTTGAGACTGAAATATTCTCTGTTAATTTACTTAATGCGTTTGAAATGTAACACCTGTATTATATATACACATTTATATGTATATAGTTAATCTGCACTGTGGCCAACTAGACAGACGGCATTTTGCCATGTCGAAATTATGTTTATATATCCTATTTTGTTATTATGCATGTTTTACAATAAACATTTCTTCTTATTCTTCTTCTTCTTCAACAACTCAAAATATTCATTTTTTGGTATCATTGATTCATGATCATCCATAGTCATGAGGACTTTTTCAATTATGAATTACTAATCAGCATATTTATTTATTATTATTTCAAGAAATTTTATCAATATCATCATTACCTCTTGAATGGTAGAAGGGTAAGATACCTGTTTTATACCATAGGTAGGCAACACTCGGATCAGTAAATATAGACTGCGGAAGTGTGACGTCATGGTAACCAGTTGGATGTTACGTTGGACAAAACAAACCGTTTATTTGGGCTCAGTGAAGTTAGCAACGGTTTTCAGCAACGGTCCATAATTCCGTTAATATTGATCGAATTGAGTCCAAATTTCGCACATACACTCAGCACTCAGACTCGCACCTCCGAATGAGGTCGGGCCCAGCGTACCTTCCTCGGGGGCGGCTGGGGGCGGTATTACGCACTTCCTGTGGATGTGCAGCTAAAGTAACTATCAGGATCGGATTCAGCACTCCGAAAAACCGCCATGACACTGTTATCGTATTTACTCGCAGTTCGGGAGAGTGGGAAAATGGGGGCGCGAGTGGGGGCGATTATGAGGACTTCCTATGAACATGACGCAATACCAACCGTCAGAAATCAACCTATATACATATATCTATAATCTGTGTTGATTCTGTTCACTTAGATGAAGGCGTACATTTTTCGAATTTATTGCAGGGGCACGAACAAGCGGACTAATAGCATGATAGTGTCATACCTCCAGCAACGGTCCGGATTTCCGTTAATATTGGTCGAATTGAGTCCAAATTTCGCACATACACTCAGCACCCAGACTCGCACCTTCGAATGAGGTCGGGCACGGCGTACCTACCTCTGGGGGGCGGGGGGCGGTATTACGCACTTCCCGTGGATGTGCCGCTAAAATAACTATCAGAATCGGATTCAGCACCCCGAAAAACCCACATGGCACTATTTTCGTATTTACTCGCAGTTCAGGTGAGTCGGAAAACGGGGGCGAGAGGGCGGCTGGGGGCGGTTATGAGGACCTTCCTATGAACATGTATATAAGTTAAGGGTTGATCTTGGAGAAACCACTTTTTAAAAATACTTGTTTAATTTAGTACACAGTAAATCTTGAACACAGCAAAGACTTGTATAATTTGATGCACAGTAAATCGGAGCAAAAGCCCGGACTACTTGCTACGGGAACTAAGGACAGACTGAACTCGTGAGGCGAGCGTCGGAGGGAACCTCCGATGAGAGTGGGGCGTGGGTTCTGTTGGGTACGCATAAAATGTGCATGGTGTCAGCATAATATGCGTACGTAACTCCTCCATCCCCAGAGGAAACTTTCAGGCAAGTTTGAGAAAATTTAAAATTTGAAAAGTGAAAAGTTTAAAGTTGAAAGTTTAAAATTTAAAAGTTGAAAGTTTAGTTAAAGTTGATCGAAAGTTTCCTTTACAATTATACATTTTGAAATATCTATTCTGCACACAAGAAATACATGTTGTTTTAATTAGTGACATTGTATCGATAGTCCGTAGGAGAACCTAACAACAAAATTTATTAATTCATGCACCATTATACTATAATTCATGCACAAATATATCATAGGTAATTCATACAAATTGTTAAGATTTCAGTGTGCATTTGGCAGGGAAAGTGGGATTCCATTTAGCGAATTTTCATAGTTAATGAATCTACTGCAAATGCTTTTAAAAAAAAGTTTCATTTCCCCAGCAACGGCTTGGTTGTACGTGAAAATCAAAAGAAAACTGAAGTTGATAAACAAAAACAAAGCAGCTTGAAATGCTTGCATACGAGTCTGCAACACATTGGGACATTTTCATGTGTGTTTTCTTATTGTATTTATTACTAGGCAGATCTCACCCGTGCATCGCACGGCGGGGCGTACAAATCAATTAAATGGGCCATAAGAGAAACCGCCCACCCGTGGGTACTTAATTGAATTCGCGATCGTGTTGACTCATTGTTCCGACACCCGTGGGTACTTCATTGAATTCGAGCCAGGCTACATCACCTACCCCCCTGCAGACTCGTATGCAAGCTCTAAGAGCCACTCAGCTGATCCGGACCCTGGGCATCGTCAAGTCAATGTCCTAAAGAGGCTACATAAGAAATTACAGCTTCCTAGAGTGTAAAGCATAGAAATTACCTATTAAAATGGTTTAACCACCGCTTCACAAATCAAACCGTTCTCGCAATATTTGGATCACCTGCTATGAATCAAATCATCGAAACACCAACAACTTCATGCCCCATGAAATTTGATCAAAATTGGGGATTATTACAAAAAATCGATTTTTCTCGCTTAATATTGATCCTAGAGAGCTGGGGCTGGTGGCATTCGACTCAGCGTGAAAAAATACATCAACTTCATGCCCCATATTAGAAATTTGATCAAAATTGGGGATTTTTAACATAAAAATCGCTTTTTCTCGCTTAATATTGATCCTAGAGAGCTGGGGCTGGTGGCATTCGACTCAGCGTGAAAAAATACATCAACTTCATGCCCCATATTAGAAATTTGATCAAAATTGGGGATTTTTAACATAAAAATCGCTTTTTCTCGCTTAATATTGATCCTAGAGAGCTGAGGCTGGTGGCATTCGACTCAGCGTGAAAAAATACATCAACTTCATGCCCCATATTAGAAGTTTGATCAAAATTGAGGATTTTTAACATAAAAAACGCTTTTTCTCGCTTAATATTGATCCTAGAGAGCTGGGGCTGGTGGCATTCGACTCAGCGTGAAAAAATACATCAACTTCATGCCCCATATTAGAAATTTGATCAAAATTGGGGATTTTTAACATAAAAATCGATTTTTCTCGCTTAATATTGATCCTAGAGAGCTGGGGCTGGTGGCATTCGACTCAGCGTGAAAAAATACATCAACTTCATGCCCCATATTAGAAATTTGATCAAAATTGGGGATTTTTAACATAAAAATCGCTTTTTCTCGCTTAATATTGATCCTAGAGAGCTGGGGCTGGTGGCATTCGACTCAGCGTGAAAAAATACATCAACTTCATGCCCCATATTAGAAATTTGATCAAAATTGGGGATTTTTAACATAAAAATCGCTTTTTCTCGCTTAATATTGATCCTAGAGAGCTGGGGCTGGTGGCATTCGACTCAGCGTGAAAAAATACATCAACTTCATGCCCCATATTAGAAATTTGATCAAAATTGGGGATTTTTAACATAAAAATCGCTTTTTCTCGCTTAATATTGATCCTAGAGAGCTGGGGCTGGTGGCATTCGACTCAGCGTGAAAAAATACATCAACTTCATGCCCCATATTAGAAATTTGATCAAAATTGGGGATTTTTAACATAAAAATCGCTTTTTCTCGCTTAGTATCGATCCTAGAGAGCTGGGGCTGGTGGCATTCGACTCAGCGTGAAAAAATACATCAACTTCATGCCCCATATTAGAAATTTGATCAAAATTGGGGATTTTTAACATAAAAATCGCTTTTTCTCGCTTAATATTGATCCTAGAGAGCTGGGGCTGAAGGCATTCGACTCAGCGTGAAAAAATACATCAACTTCATGCCCCATATTAGAAATTTGATCAAAATTGGGGATTTTTAACATAAAAATCGCTTTTTCTCGCTTAATATTGATCCTAGAGAGCTGGGGCTGGTGGCATTCGACTCAGCGTGAAAAAATACATCAACTTCATGCCCCATATTAGAAATTTGATCAAAATTGGGGATTTTTAACATAAAAATCGCTTTTTTCTCGCTTAATATTGATCCTAGAGAGCTGGGGCTGGTGGCATTCGACTCAGCGTGAAAAAATACAATAACTTCATGCCCCATATTAGGAATTTGATCAAAATTGGGGATTTTTAACATAAAAATCGCTTTTTCTCGCTTAGTATTGATCCTAGAGAGCTGGGGCTGGTGGCATTCGACTCAGCGTGAAAAAATACATCAACTTCATGTCCCATATTAGAAATTTGATCAAAATTGAGGATTTTAAACATAAAAATCGCTCTTTCTCGCTTAATATTGATCCTAGAGAGCTGGGGCTGGTGGCATTCGACTCGGCGTGAAAAAATATATCAACTTCATGCCCCATATTAGAAATTTGATCAAAATTGGGGATTTTTAACATAAAAAACGCTTTTTCTCGCTTAATATTGATCCTAGAGAGCTGGGGCTGGTGGCATTCGACTCAGCGTGAAAAAATACATCAACTTCATGCCCCATATTAGAAATTTGATCAAAATTGGGGATTTTTAACATAAAAATCGATTTTTCTCGCTTAATATTGATCCTAGAGAGCTGGGGCTGGTGGCATTCGACTCAGCGTGAAAAAATACATCAACTTCATGCCCCATATTAGAAATTTGATCAAAATTGGGGATTTTTAACATAAAAATCGCTTTTTCTCGCTTAGTATTGATCCTAGAGAGCTGGGGCTGGTGGCATTCGACTCAGCGTGAAAAAATACATCAACTTCATGTCCCATATTAGAAATTTGATCAAAATTGAGGATTTTTAACATAAAAATCGCTTTTTCTCGCTTAATATTGATCCTAGAGAGCTGGGGCTGGTGGCATTCGACTCAGCGTGAAAAAATACATCAACTTCATGCCCCATATTAGAAATTTGATCAAAATTGGGGATTTTTAACATAAAAATCGCTTTTTCTCGCTTAATATTGATCCTAGAGAGCTGGGGCTGGTGGCATTCGACTCAGCGTGAAAAAATACATCAACTTCATGCCCCATATTAGAAATTTGATCAAAATTGGGGATTTTTAACATAAAAACCGCTTTTTCTCGCTTAATATTGATCCTAGAGATGGTTAGGGATGGTTAGGGATGGTTAGGGATGGTCAGGGATGGTTAGGGATGGTTAGGGATGGTTAGGGATGGTTAGGGATGGTTAGGGATGGTTCACCTTGACGTGGTGGGGGGGGGCCGAGCTGCGGTTCTCACTACTTATTGCACGGCGGTACCTCTTAGGAGTGTACTCGTCACTCGAGTAGTGGGTTCCATTGCACCAGCCGCTAAGAATGAACACGAGGAGTAAGACCTCGTTAAAAAACCAGGGACCAGGTGGCCGACTGGCAGTACCCTGTTAGGCTCCCTATCCCAGGGTTACGTGGACATAGAGAGTGGGAACTGGGGACCCCCACTCTCAGACCCGGATTCTTACTGACCTGTATGGATTCCGGACCGTTTTGACAACACGAGCTGTCGCCCAGGCGGGCAACGGGGTCATGTCCCCACATGACGTCGCCATCCGTCCTGTGGGACCCCGGCCTGGCAAGCACTCCGTTCCGGTACTCACGTTGTCGGAGGCGTGAGAGCCCTGAAAGCTTCAGTGAGTAGGGGCCTTGGACCCCCTTCCATCAGTTGAGTTCTTCCTGTGTGAGTGGAGGGGGTGTAGTCCCTCTGGGAATCCCCCAGAGGGATGAGCCGGACGGGGGCAGGGATCAAACCTCAAAATGAATTCTCCCAAAATTAATCTTTCAGGCTCTCAACAGAGTACCAGCGTTAGTAATAATAGCAGACCAAGCACACCTACAGCAAATAAGGACAATACCATACCAAAAGGTACGACATTACCTCGATCCCCACCTTTAGCACCACAGGGAGCCATTTCTAACCGCAGCGATGACTTTCAATTACCTGTGTCAGGTGATAAGCGGACTAGGGACAGAACATCGTTAGATGGGGCTACCCTAGTTACAGCAAAGAAGCGTGCGGAAGAAGACGATATCCAGAGCGTGATGAGGTCTCACAAAGAAATCAGTGATGCCATTTCCGAAATCTGTACTTATATCCATACCCCAGAAAGCAAAATTAACAAGGTTCAAGCTGTCATGCTTCAGGGGTATTTGGATAAAGTAACCCGGGCTGCGGCTGAAATGGCAATGAAAAACGCTAGATTAGTCGGGCAAGTGGAGACACTCTCTAGACCACAGCTAGCCATAGAGAGAATGGGACAGGTCCTTGCTGGTCAGCTGTCAAAGGAGGTTCAAAAAGCTATGAACCCTGCTACATCTCCACTCCTGGAGAAGGTCAATTTGCTGCGAGAAGACATTAAGCAAATCGGGAGTGCTCCTGGTCACCTGAGGGAGGACGACGAAGTCCTCATGGCAGTGAATCGTGTAGGTAAAGAACTAACTGCCCAACAAGAGACCCTTCAAAAGCGCCATGAGGAAGCACTCAAGGTCCACGCAAGCTATGCCCAAGCTGTAGCTGGCAATCAGAATTCCACCCCAATTGGAAACAAATGGGAACTCCAGCCGCCCAAACGACAGAGGCAACGAGGCCGCAATAAGCTCTCTACCGAGAACCAAAGCAGCCCTGCCACCATACCTGCCATAGGAAGCCAGACACCCACCCAAAAGAAACCAATGCGGAAGCCAATAACAGAAGACGAATTAAAGAAATCAGTCGATTCTGAAAACAACCTGATCCTTATTGACCTGCCAGAGGGAAAGGACATTAAAGACCTGATGTCAGAAGTTAAGACCGCACTCAACCCTCGAAAATCTGGAATTGTAATACGAGATATCCGCACTACTGCTCGAGGAGGGATTGCACTACGCGCTGACACAGAGGAGGACAAAATGAAAATCCTTCAAATGCCTCAATTTGGTGAGGGTCGCTTGAATGCCAAGCAGGCACCGAAGCGAAATCCTCGGCTACTGATCCTTCGTGTCCCTGCTGAATTAAAAAGTGCTGAGTTAAAGGAACAGCTGCTCTCCAGAAACAGTTTTGGTGATGAATGGACCGGCGAAAGTGTCAAACCTTTGTACACAATAAAGTATGGTCGTACTAAGGAAGGTGCTCCTTTCGTGTCTTGGGTTGTAGAAGTACATACAAAATCTTGGAAGCTCGCAAAGGAACAGGGGAGAATACTCCTGGATTTTGTCACATGTAATGTGCGCAACTTCCTGGAAGTGACCAGATGCTTCAAATGCCAGGCATATGGACACACTGTAAAAGCTTGCCCCAGTGAAACAATGACATGTGCACAATGTTCAGGGAGTCATGACACTCGGATGTGCGACTCAGATACTCGGACATGTATCAACTGCCAGAAAATAGGAGTGAACGCTGCACACTCTGCAGCTGCGCCAGGATGTGAGGCCCATCGGAGAGCCTATATAAGACTACGGGCAAGCATTGATTATGGACCTGAAGCTTAGAGTTGGCCAAATTAACCTGCATCGGTCCAAAGCTGTGCAAGATGAGATGCGTGTTGTGGCCGAGCAAAGAAGCCTCGACATCATCCTGGCACAAGAACCGTGGAAGAAAGGTATAGGCAAAGGAATGGGCTTAACATCCCGAGTCATTTACCACAACTCAGATGCCAATACAGCCATTTACATCCTGAACAAGAAGATTAAAGTAATGAAACTTCCCGAAACATGCAAGGACATAGCATGTGCTAAGATTGAAGTGGACAACGAGGTGATGGTCATAGTCTCAATGTATTTCAGCCATGGACATGACATCGAGGAGTACATCAGCCTATTAACGAACATCAAGCAGAAGTACAATTCAACCCTGATCTTAGGCGGGGATGTAAATGCTCATAACCCGGCATGGGGCGACGCACATCTGGATCAACGAGGTGTGGCGGTGTTGGAATTCCTAATATCAGCAGACTTAATGCTGCTGAATTCGGAAGACTCACCGCCAACCTTCAGCGGCCCCCAGGGTATGTCAGCAATTGACATAATGGCCCTATCACCCTCCCTCATGGCAAGGTGCGTAGGATGGGTTGTTGACCAAGATGCCACACAGAGTGATCATGCTCTTCTCATGGTGACGATCAATAAAGAACCGACCCATCACCGTGATTCCAGAATGAGAATCAGAACCGATGGCATCCCTCAAGCATTAATGCTGGATTATGTGACGTCAGAGATGAACAGTGCTGCCCCCTCACTCCTTTGGCCTGCAACATCAGATGAAGAAATCGATGCAAAGGTAGCCACCATTGCCACAATTCTGCATAGTGGAGTGGTTAAACTATCCAAACAGACTCCCCGCAATCCACAATGCCCGTGGTGGACAGAGGAATTAACCATCTTGAAGGCTCGAGCAAATGCTAAACGAAGGCGCTACCAACGTGAAGCCAGAGCACGACCCAGTGTTCGAAGTGTATTGAGAGCGTCTTACCTCCATGCAAAGAAGGCGTTCCAAAAGGCTGTGAAAAGAGCAAAAGCCGAGAGTTGGAGACATTTTATCGAGGAGGAAGAAGAACATAATAATGCATGGGGCCTCCACACAAAAATTGTTCTCGATAAGATAGGTGTCAGCCCGGCAGTCACCCCATTCAGAGATGGCAGCGAGAATTTTGAGGACATCGGAAATGCACTTCTCTTAGCATCTTTCCCTGCTGATATAAGGGAAAACGACTCACAGGCACACGAATTGATGAGGTCCACTGCTGCACAGGTTTATGATGGTGCTCCTCCCACCCTATGGACATTGGCGGAACTCGAACAAGCTGTGAAAGCGCTAAGAAGAAATGGAGCCCCTGGCCCAGATGGGGTAGAAGTCTCCACTCTCCAGAAAACCCTGAAGGGAACCGCGCCTTTCCTCCTCCAACTGATGGCTGACTGCCTTGCTACCGGATATTTTCCACGTGCATGGAAAAAAGCCGAGGCATGTGTATTCCTTAAACCAGGTAGACCTTCTGAAAATCCAGCATCATACAGATTGATTTCATTACTATCGACACTTGGGAAAACCCTGGAAAAAATGATTTTAAAAAGAATCCAGGAAGGGTCCTCATATTGCCCCCACCCATCACAGTACGGAGGAATCAAGGAGCGATCAACTACAGGAGCAGTTGTCCATCTAATGAAAAAAGTTGAGAGTAGCATGTACAAGTATTCATTTGTCATTCTTTTCGACATCAGCAAGGCTTTCGATCGGATGTGGTGGCCTGCCATGATAGCAGCCCTCCAGGAGGCGAACCTCCCACCCGGTCTATTAACCTTGCTGACCAGCTTCTTAAAAGAACGCACAGCTACTCTCTATCAATATGGCGCCAACTGTATGAGAAAAATAGAAATGGGATGTCCTCAAGGTTCAGTCCTAGGACCATACCTGTGGACTCTTCTTTTTGACCAGCTGTTGAGACGACTTGCAAGTGTAGGATTGGAGCCTCTGGCCTTTGTGGACGACCTTGGTGTGCTCCTTGAGGGACAAACAAAGGCTTCCATTGAGCTGCAGGGTGCACGAGCTATTGAAGTAATTGTGGAGTGGTGCTCCCTAGTGAAACTCGAGCTAGCAGCAGAAAAGACAGTCCTGTGCCAGTTGAAGGGTAACCTCAACATGAGGAGCCCACCGGTAATCCGACTCAGCGGCACAGTGATAAAACATAGCACATCCCCTCGATATCTTGGAGTGATCCTAAGCAAAGATTTCAACCCCACCAGCCACATCAAGGACGCGACGGGCAAAGCATTGGCGAAATTCGGGAGAACCAAGGCCTTATCTCGAGTTACCTGGGGCATATCGTATTGGAGTCGGAGACTCATGTACAAAGCCCTTTTTGAAACCGTAATGCTTTATGCTTGCCCAGCATGGACAATGAAAGCTAAAGGAAAGCATTGGTCAGAGGTTATCAAGGCGCAAAGAAGTGCCCTTATCATGGTCACCCAAGCATACAGGACGACCTCAACTGAAGCCCTGCAAGTTATGGCGGGACAAATGCCTCTAGATCTTCGCCTCCGAGCAGTAGCCTCACAGTGGTTGGTAAGTCATGGTCACGCGAGTAAAATACCTAACTGTGAATCCGAGCAAGAGATAGAAGAATGGAGCTTCAGAACCTGGCAGGAACGATGGCAAAACAGCACGAAGGGTCGCCACACATATGAAATATGGCCAGAAGTGAAAACCAGGATTAGCCAAAAGTATGTTGAGGTAAATCATTATACTTCACAATTCATGAGTGGTCATGGCGATTTTGCAGCAAAGTTATTCGGGTTCAACCTGAAAAGAAGCCCAAATTGCACCTGTGGAGAAATCGAAACAGCGCAACATGTTTACCAAGAATGCCAAAACTTCACTGGTCCCCGGAATCGTTGGCTAAGCATCATTAATGCACAAGAAGACGCAAACGATAGCTGCTGGCGCAAAGCCTTCGTGAATCAAACCAATGCTGAAGCAACAAGCAAGTTCGCCCATCGTATTATGGAGCTGAAAGGATGGCCTGTTCGTCCAGCAACACTGCAATCCTCGCCTGAGCCATAAATGACAAATGCTCTTCCCCATAAAGAGATACTATCAAGAAAGCAAGCATTAAAAACGCAGAAGCCAGCTCCTGATCCCAAGCGTAACACCTCCGCGAGGTCCATCCTGGGCACTACCAGCTAGGTAGTGGCGAAGATTACGCCAGGAGAGAGTGGCAGCGACCGTCAGATCAAAAAAGTTGAAACCCCTGGTAAAGCCGAGAGGCTAAGGAACAGGGAAAGAAAGAAAGGATAAGACGGTTAGGGATGGTTGGACAGTGACGGCTGTTAATGCTGCTATCACCGGTGCAGTTGCGAGGCCTTCCTCTGGACAAAGCTTCTCGCCTGTCTTGAAGGCTGTTGAATCCTTGCACCAGGAGATACGTACCACCCCAATGCAGCCCTCCTTTGCTAGCATAGTGAGTGGAGTCAGTGGTCAATCAACTTCGGGATTGGCTAGATCAGAATGTGCTGATGGCCAATGGACCCTACAACAGAAGAAGAGACACAGGAAAGCAAGTGGAATCCCAAACATTCTACAGGAGATGAACCAGAGAGAACCTGTACACACATCTCGAGAGCTGAGAGCAGGCTTAAGGTCTGAACTGGCCAGCAAAGGAGGACCGACACCCAAGCAGACGAATTTAACGGTTCTTTTAGCTGCTGATGATGGATCAGAAGTGATGTCGAAGCTCTCAGGAAAGATTAAGCCAGCAGACCTCGGAGTTCATATTCTTAACATCCGACCAGTTAGGGGAGGTAAGGTAGCAATCGACCTCAAAGAAGAGAGCGACCAAAAGAGGGTGATTGATCATCCTCAGCTTAAGGAAGTAGGACTTACTGTTGCAGCAGCCCCAAGAAGATTCCCGAGGATGCTAGTTCATGATGTCCCATGTGCTACTTCTGGGAATTTACTGGTGGAAGCAATTGGAGCATCAGGAATCCCAGGTGTTTCTGCTGAGCAAGCAAAGACAGGGATAACACCACTATATAAAGTAGGCCCAAGGAATCTCCCGACTGTTAAATGAGTTATAGAGGTGACTCCAGCAATCAGGCAGGCATTGCTGAAAGATGCGAGAATATTGGTCGACTGGTTTAGCTGCAGGGTGGTTGATCACCTCAGTGTCAATCGATGCTACCAGTGCCAATTGTATGGCCATGTTTCAGTCTCTTGCAAGGCGGAACAGACCTGTGGGTGGTGTTCAAAGAAAGGACATAAATTCAATGAATGTCCAAATAAGAATGAAACCCCATGCTGCACTCCATGCTCAAGATTGGGTCTCCCAACTGCACATGACTCTGGCAGCAATGTTTGCCCAAGCTACAAACGAGCAATCGAGGCACAGATTAGGCTAACGGACTTTGGAAAATGACTCCACAGCCTTTGAATATCTTCCAGCATAATATGAATAGACAGCAGTTTGTTGCTGATCAACTGAGGCAACTGGCTGGAGAGAGGGCAGCCCAAGTCATGGCACTGCAGGAGCCATCTGTCAGAAATGGTACAGTTGCTGGATTTGGTCTGATGGCAAAAACGTTTTACAAAAACGCACCGTTCGAAAGGCCTAAGTCGGCAGTAGTGGTGCTGGACAGTGGGCTTGATGCAATATTTGAGGATTCCCTGTCGTCATCCGAGATTGTCGTGGTTCACATAACTGGGCGTGGCCACAGTTTGTATCTCGTGAGTGTGTACTGTCCCCCTAATGGAAACATTGAAGAGAGTCTCCTCCTACTTGAAAGAATACTCCAGGGGCTTCCAGGCAAACGAGTGGTCATTGTCGGTGACTTCAATGCTCATGGGTTGGCATGGGGCTCGGCAAATAACAATCGACGTGGTGAGAAATTGTCACTTTGGATAGCGGCCAATAGTCTATGGCTGCACAATGATATAGCACAAGGGTGCACATTTGATGGCCCGCAAGGACAGTCTTTTATAGATTTAACCCTCTCAACCCCATCTGATGAGCCATGGCTTGAAAATTGGGACCTCTCATACAGTACAACAAGCGACCATGGTCTCATTGAGTTCAAAGTATGCCCTCCCGACACACTACACCCTCCCCCAAGTAGATGTAGATATGCCACCCGTAATGTTTCCGAGTGGAAGCCCTTTAAGTCGGAACTGCAGGCTGCATTAGTGGACTACCTCCTCCAGCCATCCACTGTCCCGACAACCGTAGAAGAGGATCTGACAGACTTGCAAAATGCAGTGCACTTAGCAGCTCATACTACCCTGAAAAAGGCTGGAGGAAGTGGGACAAGAGAACAGCCTTGGTGGAATCCGGAGGTAGCTGCGCAGAGAGCAATTGTCCTGAGAGCCCGACGAACTTCCCAACGTTCCCGCCCTCCAGCACGAGAGGGCCTTAGAAGGATCTATTATGCTGAGAAAGCAAAATATAAGTCCATGACTCGTACGCGAAAGAGGAAGAACTGGAGGAGTTTTGTTGTCAACGACATTCGAACCAATCCGTGGGGCCTTGCTTATCGTATACTTAGAGACAAGATTGCGCCTGAAAAAGCCCTTGGGGCGATAGTTGTAAATGGGATACGAGCAGTTGATATCAATCAGGCATGCAAAATGTATCTTAGCGAAGTATTCCCAGTTGATTGTGCAGACCTCGATACGCAAGCGGAAAGAAGAATACGGACATCTGTTGCAAATTGTCCTCCCACCGACAATACTCCTCCATGGACTCTAGAGGAACTGAAAGCAGCCGTGTCATCATTTGGACGGAGCAAGGCCCCAGGTCCGGACATGATTGACATGGCCATGACGAAGGAGTCTCCTGTAACCTACCTCCATGCACTGCTAGATATCTGCAACCGTGCCCTTAGAGACGGAGTATTTCCAATGCAATGGAAGATCGCAGAAATTAGAGCCCTACTAAAATCCAAAGATCGTGATCCAACTGATTGCAAGAGTTTTCGGCCACTTAGCCTACTCCCAATGAGTGGAAAAATCTTGGAAAAGATGATCATGATGAGGATTGATGAGAATATGCAAAGTATGCACCATCCCAGACAGTATGGATGTACAAGAGGCAAAAACACAGAAACTGCTATCTCCAAATTAATAACATGTATCCGTGAATCCCAGGCGCGACATGTAATGGTGATCCTGTTTGATATAGCAGGGGCATTCAACTCGGTGTGGTGGCCCTTCGCCTTACAAAGGCTTAAAGAATGCGCCATTCCGTCCAATCTGTATAAACTGTTGATGAGTTACTTCAGCGGGAGAAAAGCAACTATGGTCACTCACTCAGCTACAAATACGGTTGATATCACTCGAGGATGTCCACAGGGTTCAGTACTTGGTGCTGCAATCTGGAATCTTGTGTTCTCTGACTTGTTGAAGCTCTTCGATGCCTATAGCTGGGAACCAATAGCTTATGTTGATGACCTGGCTGTTGTGATAGCTGCAAACTCTAGAGCCTCAGTTATCGCACAGGCAGAGGAGTGTGCTGCTATGGTTCACAATTGGTGCCTGAGGACAAAACTTGAGTTGGCTTCAGAAAAAACACAGGCGATACTATTTAGAGGAGAAGGAGATGTGAGACATCCAACTAGATTCAATGTGGTAGGAACCAGAATTCAAGCAGGCAGGGAAGCTAAATACCTTGGAGTTGTATTGAACAATAAACTCACCGGTGGCAGCCAGATCAATTCCTTGTTTGGCAAGGTTCCTCGGATTGCTGGTGGTATACGGGGACTCTGTGGAGCAGGGTGGGGGACTCCTTATGTGGATCGACTAAGGTTTTATAAGGTAGTTTTCCTGCCAACGGTAATATATGCTGCATCCACCTGGTGGCACCGACCTACGAAAAAGATGCGTGAAGATGTCCTGAGGATCCAGAGAGCTGCACTTATTGCGGTCACCCGAGCGTATGCAACCATATCTACTGATGCTTTGCAGGTGCTTGCTGGCTGCGAGCCCTTGGATCTTATCTTGGATGCTCGTGTTGCTTATGTGGCCGGTAAATGGCCAGATAGAGCATGTAGCGATGTACGACAAGACCTTGCAGCCACAATCAGTGAAAATCAGACATTGAGTGACCAGACCACAGCTATCCATGATTGGGTAACTCAATCATGGCAAGATAGATGGGATAGCAGCACGAAGGGAGCTCACACGCATAACTTCTTTACGGATGTACAACTGAGACAGCAGCAAATGTACATATGTCCAAACTATGAGGTGTCACAACTTCTCTCAGGGCACGGGAACTTCAGTGCGAAGCTCCATTTCTTCAGACGTCGAAGTGATCCAAGATGTCCATGTGGCAATGAAGAGGAAACAGCTGAGCATGTAATAAGATCATGTCCACTATACAATGAAGTCCGTCAAGAGTTGTTTGGCGGCATGACCTTTACGGAGGACCTCTCTGCTCTGACGAATTCAAGGATCAATTACAAGAAATTTGAGAAATTTGCTGCACGTTGGGCAAAGATGAGAGGTGGAGGTTTACATATGGCTGAGGCAGAGCGAGTGTCTAACGCGAGTTGATTGTGATACTAGATTTAGGAGTTTTATGTATTTAGACAGTCGGGAATGCTAGAGGAAATTTTATATCAGTACTCTACTTCCCCAGTATGTTTGTTTGTCTGAGATTTAAGGGGGTATGAATGGGTGTGTGATTGATTAGTGTGAGGAAATCCGCTGTGATATAGGTATAAGTTCAATGTGATATAGAATAGGTATTTAGCATAGTAGCTGTGTATGTGTGATTATTGTCAGCATGAGAGTTCGGGGACCCTGCCGGCCCCTTGGGGGGGCAGCAAACCGGTAGGTTATTCTTTGCCTTTTAGATTTTTTAAGTTCCACATTCTATTGATTTCATTTTCTGTTAATTTCAAGGGCTGTAGGCCTTCCTGGACTAGCAACACCCTCGTAATGCGGGAAACCCTACAAGACGGGAACCAGGAAGGCCATCCAAAGGAAGGGTGGGCTCGAGGAGGCCGGTTGGGGTTTTCCCCGACTCCACTGGCTAGTATGAATGTGCGTGTTTTTGGTTGTGTATGTATTTATTGTGTGAATGTGATTTAGTAATATAGTCGAGAGTGAACCTGTGATAATTTGTGCAATTTTAGAATAGGAATCTAGTATGTAGGTAGATCGCTATAGGTAGGGGAGGATATCCAGTACTCGCCCTGCCTCAGACATTGGTTAGGGATGGTTAGGGATGGTTAGGGATGGTTAGGGATGGTTATGTTGGCTGCCCTGGTGAGTGTGCAAACACCTGTTTTCAGTGCTCCTCCAATTTACAGTCAAAAACCATAGTTTTATTGCTTTTTTGTTGATGATTTCATGCGTGGACTTGGATTTAACTCTTTTCTAGTGAATTGTGTAATAATTTGCGGAGTTTCATGTGTTTTTATGTGTTTTGGAAGTGATTTTCTGTCAGAGGAGCATTCTAACCTACTGATAAGAGACTCTGGGAATTCTCTGCTCTGAGGCTTCACAGACACTTGTTTTGGTGAGTGACATTATATTTTCCAGATATTTGCTTGTTGTCTTCCATGATTTTGGCAGTTTTTGTGAGTTATTCTTCAATTTGATTTAGCAAGTAGTGATAAGAAAGAAGAAAATTTGTTTATTCATCAGTTATCAAAGTTATCATTGAAGAATTAGAGGGAAACTCCATAGCCTTCCATATAAGAGGTTATAGGAGAGTGAACTAATTCCATACTGCTTCAACTGACTGTTCTGGGTGCGGTCTGGTGGTGAAGTTTGGTACTTGCAGGAGTGGGTGACTTTGTGTTCTCCACCCCTCTCACTCTCTATCCATTACCTGAAACTCAGTATCTGTATAGTGTAGCTTGGGGAATTAATTAGTGAATAGGCCACACCCCTCTGCCCCCTTTGCTCCAACCCTTCCCACCTGGAAAGGGGCTCAAAGACATTTGAAGTATCAGGAGCTAGAAGTGTGGAGGAGCTCAGCTCAATCAAATTCCCTCTGTTTCTCAGTACTGGTTGTACATAATTCAACCAGACTTGGAGATTTGTTAGAGGGGAGATCTGCCTACATTTTTTAGATATAACTAACCTCATTGCGGGTTGCCTATTAATAAGTTGAAGGAGCCAATCTAGGGAAATCACTGTTTCTGGGCTGTTCTTCATTGTGTATTGCTTTCATAGTGGTCTCACTGGACATCTGCTGCTGGGGAGCACCCCTTCCCCTGTGGAGGGACCCCCCCTCCCCCTCCTCATCTTCTGGCTTTGCTTGAATGATGGCTCTGGGAGAGGATGAATTGGTGTTATCGGCCTCTAAAAGTGTTAAGACCAAGATGAGTGATGATTCTGCTGATTTATTACATGCTAGAGGACTGAAGAAACGAAAGACTGTTCCCGACACTCCCCCCGCGGAAACAATAGTGGATAATTATTCTGAACCTGTTGAGGAGATTTACAAGCAGTTAAGAGCGATTGAAACAGTCATCAGCAAACCTGATTGCGGGCTATCTAAAGACAAGACAACCTCCATTAAAAGCTGCTTAGATAAGACAAGATTATATGTGACTAAAATGGCTTCTCTCAACACTTACCTAGCTGGCAAGAACTTGACCCTCGCTGCTCAGAGCAATGAAGATGTGGTCACCAATTTGGTCAAGGCGGTGAACAGTGCAGTGACTGAAGCATTGAAATCTCCCCGTTCTCCAGCATTAGCCATAAATGAGAGGGGTTCTTATACACAGCATAGCAGACAGCAGAAGCAGCCTGATCTTCAGAAGGAACCGGCTGCTGATGGAGACCCTGGAGTGCGGAGGGTGGTAGGATATGCTGACATCCTTAAAGGAGACCAAAGTGACAGCCACTTTCAGCAGTTTTCAGTACTGTCTGAAGCTGGTGAGTGGCAGACTGTAAAGAGCCGGCGAGAAAGGAGACCAGCTGCCTCAGGTGTAGGGAATGTTCAGAGGGAACCTGAGCGGACTATCCGGGATGTGAGAGCGGATCTTAGGGCTGGGCTTGCACAGAAGGGGGGCCCAACTCCGGCCCAGAGGCACACCACAGTGCTGCTGACAACAGAAGATGGCACTGAAGTAATGCCCAAGCTATCAGCAAAGATGAAGCCTGAAGATCTGGGAGTGCCAATTAGCAACATACGCGCTATAAGAGGCGGAGGAGTAGCCCTTGATCTGAAGGAAGAATCAGATAAGCAAAAGATCATTGACCATCCTGGGTTGAAGGCAGCTGGCCTCAAAATTGCGGCTGCTCCAAGGCGGTTCCCCAGAATGATGGTCCACGATGTTCCAAGTGGCACCACAGATGAGGCATTGATTAATGCAATAGGGTCTATACAGGCCACTGGAATGACAGCCGATTCTATAAGAGCTGGTACTACTGCCTTGTATAAACAAGGACCAAGAAATCAACCTACGGTGAAGTGGGTAATTGAGGTCACACCAGCGATTCGGCAGGTCTTGCTTGGAGAGGGGAGAGTGCTCGTTGACTGGTTTAGCTGCAGAGTCGTTGACCACTTGGGCGTTAACCGGTGTTATAGATGCCAGACATACGGTCATGTCTCAGCAACATGCAGATCTGAGCAAATCTGTGGCTGGTGTGCCAAAACTGGTCACACATTCAAGGAATGCCAAAACAAGAATGCAACTCCTTGTTGCACGCCATGCACAAAAGCAGGGCTTTCATCTAACCATGATTCAGGCAGCAGCATATGCCCCAGCTATAGAAACGCTATAGAAGCACAGATAAGAGTGACTGACTTTGGAAAATGACAGCACGACCCCTAACTATACTACAGCACAACATGAACAGGCAGGGATTTGTAGCTGATCAACTTAGGCAGTTGGCGAGCGAGAAGAAGATCCAGGTAATGGCATTGCAGGAGCCATCTGTTAGAGAAGGAAGAGTTGCTGGATTTGGGCTAATGGCCAGAATATTCACAAAGAACGCGGCCTCTGAAAGAGCTAAGTCGGCAGTAGTGGTACTTGACAGAGCACTGGATGTGGTTCTTGAAGATTCGCTTTCCTCTTCGGAGATAGTTGCAGTCCAGATTTCTGGAAAGGGCAGCAAGGTATACCTGGTGAGTGTTTACATGCCACCAAATGCTGCCATCGAAAATAGTCTTGTGCAGCTCGATGCGATCCTCCAGCATCTTCAGGGTCAGAGAGTCATCATTGCGGGTGACTTTAATGCCCATGGTCTAGCGTGGGGTAGCACCCAAAACAATAGAAGGGGAGAACAGGTAGCCCTGTGGATTGCAGCACATGGCTTAACTCTGCACAATGATATTTCGCAGGGATGCACATTCGATGGAGCTCAGGGTCAGTCCTATATCGACCTAACATTATCAGCCTGTTCTGGTGAAGAGTGGCTGAAAGATTGGAAGCTCTCATATGATACTACCAGTGATCATGGACTGATAACGTTTTCAATTGAACATGAAAACCCTTCATACCTGTCTCCTCCAGTATCAAGATATTGTACCCGTAGAGCCAAATGGAAACCTTTCAAGGCTGAGCTGAAAGGAATGATGGTTGACTACATCATGGCTCCTGGCTTTCAGCCAAGTAGCATTGAGCAGGATCTTACCGACCTACAAGACGCGGTACATCTGGCGGCTTTCAATACAATAAAGACCACAAGCAGAGAAGAGTACAAACCCCAACCATGGTGGGACAGCTTCATAGGCGAGCAGAGGTCGATTGTACTAAGGGCTCGACGTCAGTCGCAAAGAGCGAGAGGTCCAGATAGAGACTCTCTGAAGAGATTGTATTACGCCGAAAAGGCCAAATACAAAACAATGACTCGGCTGCGCAAACGAAAGACTTGGAGACACTTTGTCATAGAGGACACTAAACAAAAACCATGGGGCCTAGCTTACCGCATTTTAAGGGAGAAAGTGGAGCCTGAAAGAGCTCTTGGTGCAATAGTAGTAGATGGGAGACGAGCGACAAATCTGGACGAGGCATGTAAGTTGTACCTTGGACAAGTTTTCCCAAAAGATGATCCTTGCCTCGACACAGTAGAAGAGAGGCGGATACGAGATATAGTGAGGGTGGCACCTGCCACAGAACTGTCTCCCCCATGGTCTATGGATGATTTGAAGACTGCTATGTCTTCATTTGGACGAGGAAAGGCACCAGGCCCAGATATGATCGATATGGCTATGATCCAAGAGGCCCCTGAGGCTTACCATACACAACTTCTGGACATCTGCAACAGGTGCTTGAGGAGGGGAATTTTCCCTAAGCAATGGAAAATAGCCACCATCAGAGCATTACTGAAGGCTAAGGACCGCGATCTAACCGACAGCAACAGTTTTCGACCAGTTAGTCTACTGCCAATGGGAGGAAAGTTGCTAGAAAAGATGATCCTTATGAAGATAGATGACTATCTGTCAGCAGAACACCATCCCAGGCAATTCGGTTGCACCAAGGGGAGGAACACTGAGACAGCAATATCCTCTCTCATCAGGCTGGTTCGAGAAGCCCATGAACCTCATGTCATGGCAGTATTTTTTGATATCGCAGGGGCTTTCAATACTGTCTGGTGGCCTTTGGCATTGCAGAGGTTGAGAGATTGCGGCATTCCAAGCAATCTGTACTTACTCCTGTGCGACTACTTCAAAGATCGGAAAGCAAGCATGATTACTCAATCTGCTACGAATGAGGTCTGTGTGTCCAGAGGGTGCCCCCAGGGATCAGTTCTTGGTGCTGCCATATGGAACCTAGTGTTTTCAGGGTTACTACGCAGATTTGATGATAGGAGCTGGGAGGCAGTAGCGTATGTTGATGACCTGGCTGTAATTATATCTGCGGGATCCAGAGCATCTCTCATATCCCAGGCGGAGGAATGTGCAGTTTTGGTTGGTCAATGGTGCTTCCAAGCAAAGTTGAGAATGGCGGCACAGAAGACCCAAGCTGTGGTATTCAGAGGTGAAGGTGATGCGCGTCATCCAACCAGATTCACCGTGGATAATCATAGAGTTCAGGCTACTACTCACGCAAAGTACCTTGGAGTGGTTTTGAACAGACGACTCACTGCTGCTAATCACATCCAGGGCTTATTTGCCAAGGTCTCCAAGATAGCTGGTGGAATTAAGGGTTTGTGCGGTGCTGGCTGGGGGACTCCATATGGGGACCGACTGAGATTTTACCGAGTAGTCTTCCTGCCAACAGTCATGTATGCAGCATCAACATGGTGGCATAAACCAACAAAGAAGATGAGGGCGGATATTCTGAGCATTCAGAGAGCTGCTCTCATAGCGCTTACAAGAGCCTACCGAACAGCGTCCTCTGATGCGCTGCAGGTGCTGGCGGGGTGTGAGCCTCTGGACCTCCTTTTGGATGCTAGAATTGCCTATGTTACGTGTAAGTGGCCTGACAGATCTTGCTCAGATGTACACCCGGACCTGTTGACCACAGTTGAGGCCTATGATGACGAGGAGAGCCGTATACAAGCTATCCAGGAGTGGGTGTTTAAAACCTGGCAAGAACGATGGGATGCTAGTGTAAAGGGAGTACATACTTATGGCCTGTTCCCTGATGTGCGTCTGAGGATGGAACAAGCATATATCAGCCCAAATTACGAAACCTCTCAATTGCTGACCGGGCATGGCAATTTCAGCGCAAAACTACATTATTTCAAGCGAAGAAGAGAAGCAAGATGCCCCTGTGGTGAGGAAGAAGAAACTGCAGAACACGTTATTCGCCTGTGCCCTTTGTATGCTGATGTCCGTCAACAGTTTCTCGGAAGTACCATCTATACAGAAGATCTGGCCTCACTAACATGTTCACGGTCATTGTACGGAGGGTTTGAGAGATTCGCTGACCAGTGGGCGAGGAGAAGAGGTGAAGGAGTGAATATGGCTGAGATGGAGTGAGTGCCACTCGCTTTTTGACTGTGATACTAGATTTAGGAAATATTTATGTCTAGAAGGGGATGATGAAGGAAATTTATACCAGTACTTCTCTCCCCCAGTGTGAATGTTTTGATATGTTAAGTGGGGTGTGAATGAAATGACGAGTGAATGATTAGTGTGAGGGAATCCTCTGTGATATAGATATAGTACTTTGTGATATTAGTTGTAGGAAAGAATGAATGTGAAAGCTTATGAGTGGGGACCCTACCGGTCCCTCGGGGGGGCAGCAAACCGGTAGGTTATTATTTAATCTTAATTTGTTATGTTCTGCTTTTTGTTAATTTCAATTTTTGTTATTTTCAAGGGCTGTAGGCCTTCCTGAGTTCTGAAACACCCTTTGAGATCGGGAAACCCTAAGAGACGGGTACCAGGAAGGCCGTCCTAGGAAGGGTGGGCTCGAGGAGGCCGGTTGGGGCTTTCCCCAGCTCCGCTGGCTAGAATGCATGAATATGAATGAGCCGTGATCCTGGTATGAAAGTATTTATTGTGTGAAAGGTTTATAGGAATAGTCGTGAATGAATCTGTGATATTAGGCTAGGCAATTTGTTATTAGGCTAGGAATCTAGTATGTAGGTAAAGCTCGCGATAGGCAGGGGAGGATATCCTGTACTCACCCTGTCTCAGTCACTCCAGACAAGACATGGACCAAACTAATGAAAGACATGGCAACCAATAATGGGAAGACCCCAAGTTATAAGAAGAGGTGAGCCAGTACCTAGGTGCCATGAACTCCTGTCCCTAACATGTACTGCATCCCACAAAACCTGGCACCTCCACGTGGTCCATCCCGGGCACACTCGATGAGTGTGGCTAACGCCAGAGGGGACAGGAGGGCCTGCTGTATCATCAAGAAAGAGTGAGGGAAATCCACTACTGCCGCTATCTTCAAGACATGCCCGATTGTATTGGGCCAAAATGGCCCCAGAAACAGTCGAACCCACTCTGATACAGCAGGTTAGGGATGGTTAGGGATGGTTAGGGATGGTTAGGGATGGTTAGGGATGGTTAGGGATGGTTAGGGATGGTTAGGGATGGTTAGGGATGGTTAGGGATGGTTAACGGCTGTACCTCTTAGGAGTGTACTAGTCACTCGAGTAGTGGGTTCCATTGCACCAGCCGCTAAGAATGAACACGAGGAGTAATACCTCGTTAAAAAACCAGGGACCAGGTGGCCGACTGGCAGTACCCTGTTAGGCTCCCTCTCCCAGGGTTACGTGGATGACGAGAGTGGGAACTGGGGACCCCCACTCTCAGACCTGGATTCGCTCTGACTCATATGGATTCTGAACTGTTAGACAACTTGTGCCGTCGCCCAGGCGGGCAACGGGGTCATGTCCCCACATGATGTCGCCATCCGTCCTGTGGGGCCCCGGCCTAGCAAGCACCCCACCTGGTACTCACGTTGTCGGAGGCGTGAGAGCCCTGAAAGCTCAGTGAGTAAGGGCCTTGGACTCTCTCCCATCGGTTGAGTACTTCCCGTGTAAGTGGAGAGGGTGTAGTCCCTCTGGGAAGCCCCCAGGGGGATGAGCCAGGTGGGGGAAGGGATAAATTTAATATGTCAAACCCTCATAACTCCAAAAGCAAATCTTCTACCAGCACTTCTAACGACGAACAACCTGGCACGCCTACCGGACCTTCTAATGTTATACCAAAAGGATCAGCACTAGCACGCACCCCACCCGCCTCAACACCAGTCCATGAACTCCTTCCCGCCCCGGGTGAAAAGAGAGTGCGAGACAGGACATCACTGGATGGGAATTTCCGAGCTGCCACAAAACAGCGAGTAGACAACAATTTTTTGTGTGTGAAAGAGCAGCATGGGGAAGTTGTGAGTGCCATTCATGAAATCAGGAACTACATTCATTCTCCAGAAAGCAAGCTCAATAAAACTCAAGCTGCATTTCTGGATGAATATTTGAACACCATAGTTGAGAATTGCAATCTCATGACAGCACATAACGCATACCTTGCTGGGCAAGTAGAAACACTGCAAGAGGGCCAAAAGGATTTTGATAGAATGAGCAACATAATTGTCGCAAAAATTACCAACGACCTTCACAAGACAGTGGCTCCTAGCACTATCCCGGTCCTTGAAAAGGTGGCCCAGGTACACGAGGATGTGAAGCGTCTCAATCTGCCCCCAATAGAGCAACCGCAAATGAATAATGACGTACTCTGTGCGGTCAAAAAAGTCAGTGAAGAGCTTAAAGCTCATAATGAAGCAGTATCAAGGCAGGCAAAGCAGCAGGAAGAAGTGCTTAGGAGCCAGCAGGAAAGCTATGCCCAAGCCCTCCGCTCCAAGCAAAGCAACACAGTAACTGAGCAATGGACAGAAGTAAAGCCCCAAAGACTGAGGAAAAAGAAATCACCACATGCCTTGCTAACCCCGGGAACACCTCCAGCTTGCTCGCATGACCCTGTAGTGATCAAGACACCTATGAACACCCCAAAATGGAATGTTCCAAGGAGGTATAAGCCGATCACTGCAGATGAAATTAAAAAGAGTGCCGAAGATGACGACAATCTCCTACTCATCGATCTCCCATCAAACGAAGAGAGCAAAGTCTTCCTTGAAAGAATCAAAGCTGCACTTAACCCCCGCCAGAATGGGATAGCAATCCAGGACATTAGGACCACAGCTAAAGGAGGAGTAGCAATTAGGGCCAATACAAAAGAAGATAAGGCTAAGATCATGAACCTAAACCAATTCAAAGATGGTACATTGGTTGTCAGCTCCGCCCCAAAAAGGAGGCCCAGACTTCTTATCCTCCGGGTTCCAACTGAAGTTACAAGTTCTTCATTGAAAGAACAGCTTACAGGCCGAAACGAGTTTGGAGAGGGTTGGTCAGACCTAACTCCTCTGTACACTATAAAGTATGGAAAGTCCCGGGAAGGAGCGCCATTCATATCATGGGTTGTGGAAGTGGACCCAGGACCCTGGAAACGTGCTATAAACTCCGGCAAGATCTTACTGGACTTCCAGACATGTAATGTGAGAGATTTCCTGGAAGTTACCAGATGCTTCGGTTGTCAGGGCTATGGGCACACTTCTAAAGCGTGCACAGCAACATCCCCCATATGTGGTAAGTGCGCAGAAAATCATGACACTCGTCAGTGCAATAGTACCTCAGAAGCATGCGTCAATTGCCGGAAACTCGGAGTGGAGTCACACCATGCAGTAGCCACACAGGGATGCATCGCCCATCGGAGAGCGTATATTAAGCTAAGGGCAAGCATCGATTATGGAGGGCAAAATTAAAATTGGTCAGCTCAACATGCACGGGTCTAAGGCAGTGCAAGACGAGCTTCGGGCCGAGATAGGGCGAATCAGGTATGATATTATAATGGCACAGGAACCATGGAAGAAGGGAATCGCAAAGGGAATGGGGCTTAATGCACGAGCCATCTATTGTAGCGAAAGATCGAATGCTGCTATTTATGCTTTAAATGCAAGAATGAACATTATGAGGCTCCCTGAAACTACAGACGATATAGCATGCGCAAAAGTCGAGTTTGGTGAAGAGGAAATCGTAATAGTTTCAGTATATTTCCGCCAAAGCACTGACATTGAGGAGTACCTCTTCTCACTCACAAACATCGTTCGAAAGTACCAGCAATGTAACATCATAATTGGAGGAGATGTAAACGCCCATAATCCAGCTTGGGGTGATAATAACCTGGACAATCGCGGAATGGAAGTGCTAGAGTTTATTTTATCAAATGACCTCATGCTATTGAACTCAGAAGATTCACCTCCGACATTCAGTGGCCCTCAGGGAGAATCTGCAATAGATATCATGGTGGTGTCTCCTGCTCTGATGGCCCGATGCTCAGGCTGGGAGATAAATCTCGAAGCCACGCAGAGTGACCATGCCCTGTTGATGGTTGAGATTGGAAGCACTCAACTATACCCACCTTTAACAAGAAGCCGAATTCGAACGGATCAAATCCCGAGAAAGCTGTTAGCAGAATATGCAGAATCAGAAATGGTATCTAATTCCCCCTTACTACTTTGGCCAGCCACGACAACTAGAGAAATAGATGATAAAGTAGCAGTTATTGCAACCATCCTGCACAATGGTGTTGGGAAACTTGCGCAAAATAACCCGAAGCGGCTCGGATGCCCATGGTGGACAGAGGAATTAGCCATAATGAAGAGTAACGTGAACTTAAAGAGAAGGCGCTTTCAAAGGGCGAGCACCCCTCACACTAGGCGAGAACGAAGAGAGCAGTATCTCCTGGCCAAAAGAGAATTCCAAAAAGCAGTCAGGAAAGCAAAGACCCAAAGTTGGAGGAATTTCATAGAAGAGGAGGAAAATAATGATCAATGGGGCCTCCACACTAAAATAGTGAGAGATAAAATCAGCTCACGTCCTGCCACCATACCATTCGGAGACGGTAGAGAGAACTTCACTCAAGTAGGGCTTAGCTTACTCCAAACTGCCTTCCCGAGTGACTCACAAGATAGTGATCAGCCAGTCCATGAAGAGATGAGAACTGCAGCAGCCTTGTTGCCTTCCCACGAACCCACATCTCCCTGGGAACTAAAAGAATTAGAGAGTGCTGTAGCCTCGCTGCGACCATCAGCTGCCCCTGGCCCTGATGGCGTAGAGGTTGCCACCCTCCATCGAGCAATAAAAGGAATTTCCGCATACCTGCTCCAGCTAATGGCAGACTGCTTGGCAGTGGGCTACTTTCCGAGAGCGTGGAAGAGGGCCGAGGTGTGCGTGTTTCTCAAACCTGGGAGATCTCCAAGTGATCCTGCATCATACCGCCTCATTTCATTATTGTCAACTTTGGGCAAGACACTCGAAAAAATGATCCTCAACCGAATTCAGAGCAGTGACGGCTATCTCCCTCATCCATCCCAGTACGGAGGAATTAAGGATCGGTCCACTACTGAGGCAATCATCGTACTGATGGAAAAAGTCAATAGAAGCCAACACAAATATGTATATATCTTGCTTTTCGACATCAGCAAAGCATTTGATAGGATGTGGTGGCCTGCAGTGATTCTGGCCCTTTTGGAAGTGGATCTCCCAACTGGGCTATTGGCTTTGCTCCGCAGCTTCCTCCAGGATCGGAGTGCCTCCCTCCATGAGTATGGAGCTGACTGCCGAATAGACGTCGAGATGGGCTGCCCTCAAGGATCCGTCTTGGGGCCTTACCTTTGGACGCGGCTCTTTGATCAGTTGTTAGAAAGGCTAACTCAGGCAGGCTTAGCGCCACTCGCTTTCGTAGATGATCTTGCAGTAGTGCTGGAGGGTCAAACTAAGGCATCTATTGAGAGACAAGGCGAGCAAGCTGTTAGAATTATAGAAGAGTGGTGCGCTTTGGTTAAGCTTCAGATAGCGGCAAATAAAACAGTTCAATGCCAACTAAAGGGTAAAATGAACATTCGTAGTCCACCAGTCATCCGCTTAGCTGGGACAACTATCAAGTATAGCTCATCCCCAAAATACCTGGGCGTGATTTTAGAAAATGGCTTTAACCCATCGGCACACGTCTCTGAAACTGTAGGTAAAGCCCTTGCAAAGTTTGGCAGAACAAAGTCGTTGTCTAGAGTAACTTGGGGGATAACCTATTGGAGCAGGCGGCTAATGTACAAAGCCCTGTTTGAAACAGTAATGCTGTACGCCTGCCCAGCATGGACCATGAAGGCGACAGGAAAACACTGGCAGGCAGTTCTCAAAGCCCAACGGAGTGCCCTTATAATGATTACCCAGGCATATCGGACAACTTCATACGACGCTCTCCAAGTGGTAGCTGGACAAATGCCGATTGATATAAGGCTGCAAGCCCAAGCATCGCAATGGCTGATAGGCCACGGAAGATCGAGCAGGATACCTGAATGCAACACGGAAGAAGCTATCAATGATTGGAGTATAAATAAATGGCAGGAGCGATGGACAAACTCTGAGAAAGGGCGCCATACATTTAAGATTTGGCCAAATGTTAGGACCCGCCTTTCCCAGCACTTTGTTGAGATTGACCACTACGTATCACAGTTTGTTACTGGACATGGAGATTTTAACTGCAAGCTACATAGCATGAGGCTGAAACCCTCCCCAACATGCGAATGCGGTGAGTTGGAAACGGTAGAGCATGTGTACTTGGAATGCCCCAAATATGCACCAGCACGGCGTCGATGGGTTGCGAGCCTTAACCAAATCGGCATTGCCCCAGATATATGGGCATCTGCCTTTTCAAGCCAACGTAATGCAGAAGCAACCTCAAAGTACGCCCATAACGTGATGCGCATCAAAAGATGGCCAACAAAAAGCACATCACAGCCAGCTCCTGATCCCGAACGTACCACCTCCGCGAGGTCCATCCTGGGCACTGCCAGTTAGGCAGTGGCGAAGAGTACGTCAGGAGATAGTGGCAACAACCGTCAGATCAGAAATGTAAAAACCCCTGGTAAAGCCGAAAGGCTAAGGAACAGGGAAAGGAAGAAAGGATAAGATGGTTAGGGATGGTTAGGGATGGTTAGTTCAAGTGTGGCATTCAAGCTGTCAACAGGTCTGTTGAGTGCTCCCACTGTTTTGTTGATATTCATAGGATATTCTGCTTTTCCGGTATTGATTTTTGGCGTGGACTTTGATTTTCATCTGTTTTATTGATTTGTAACATCAGTTTATTGTGAAGTGCAGTTTATAAGTGTTTTTTGTGCATTTGAAGTGCTCCACACTGCTTCTAACCTTGTTGATAAGAGGTTGAGAAACTGACATCCACAGGTGGCTGCAAACTCTTCAAAGGTGAGTCCTTTAGTAATTATTTGCTTCACCTTGTTGAAAACTGTATGAATTTTGCATAGTGGCCCTCAATTTCATAAGTTTTAATTGAATTTTTCTGATAAGAGAAAGTTTTATTGTTTTGATAAAGGCCATATCACTAGTATCAGTTGATTTGGAGGGATAACCACTGCCTTCCAAACCAGTGATCCATCCTTACAGAGTGTAGAAGCAAGGTTCTCAAAGAGTTTAGAAGGAAGAGGGAGCATAGAGTATAGAAGGCTATTCCCCCTTTGGGGAGGTACCCTTCCAAGAGGGGAACACCAATAGAGCATAGGGGCGTGTCCTACAGGTAAACCCTTTGCTAGTTGGATACACCAGGTTGTGGGACCAGAAAATTTAGTTGGGGGGGGTACCCCCTCACCCTCCAGTTTTTAGTTATTGGTTATATCTCCACAACCGCTGGACGGATTTTGGTGGAACAAATTTTATTCTTCTTGGTATCACTGGTAGAGCATTCTTGAGGAGGAAGGGTAAGCAAATTTGCTGCCATAATGCTGCACACTCCTCCGACCCCGGGTGGAAGTGGTCCTGCTCCACCTGGAGTGGCTAGTGTTAAAAAGGGAACTGAGTCAGTTGAATTCAAAGGAAAGACTTTGGCTAGAACACCACCTAGTGGCAGGAATGAGCCAGCAGGCAAGAAGCAGAAAGAAGACGGGACTGCAATGGCACATGTAGCAAAGTTGGTTGAGAACTATGTTGAACCAGTGTCATCTATTTTTGAATGTTTGGGTCTTGTTAGCCGATGTGTTCGTTCCCCTGAATTAGAACTGAACAAGAAAACCATCCTCTTTGTCCAGGAAAACCTGGACAAAGCAATGTTGAGCGTCACCAAGATGGCATCAACCAACACCTTCCTGGCAGGCAAGGTTCTTGCAATGGGAGAAATAAACGGTGATGCATTAATTGCAAGAACGGTGATGGCTGTGAACACGGCTCTGGCCGCAGCCCCAGTGAATCCTGTGCCTAGTTTCTCTCCCGTAATGAGGGCTGTGGATTCACTGCATCAGGAGATTCGAAGCACTCCAGCAAGACAAAAATCTGCCCCAACGTTTGCCGAAGCGCTTTCTGGAGCTGCGTCTGGTTCGGTTGTGGGTCCTGCACCCCTGGCTGATGCTGAGCGACCATGGAAGACCCAAACCTCAAGAAGGGCGAAGAGGGGAAGGGAAGGAGATCCAGGGCATCTAGAAACTCCTGTTATCCACCAGCCCCAGCGTACATTCTCCCAAATCAAGGCTGATCTACGTGCAAATCTGGCAAACAAGGGTGGACCGAATCCTGCAAAGCAGGGAGCAACGGTCTTGTTAGCAGCAGAGACGGGAGAGGAGGTCATGCCAAAGCTGTCTGGGACCATCAAACCTACTGAGCTAGGGGTTTCAATTAAGAATGTTCGCATGGTGAGAGGAGGAAGGGTGGCAATAGATCTCAGTGAGGAGTCAGAAGTGCAGAAGGTAATTGGTAGCGAGGTACTCCATAGAGCAGGACTGAAGGCATCAGCAGCTCCAAACAGATTCCCCCGACTCTTGATCCATGATGTTCCATCGGGTACATCGGATGCCCAGCTCGTAGAAGCCATAGCCAACACGATTGACCCAGAGAAGACTGATGTGGAGGGCTCAAAGTTGGGAATCGTCCCGCTGTTCAAAGTCGGACCTAGGGACCGTCCAACTGTCAAGTGGGTGGTCCAGGTGACACCAAGATTCAGACTGGAACTGCTCAAATCCGGCCGCATATTCCTGGATTGGTTCAGCTGCAGAGCTGTGGACTACATAAGCGTCACTCGTTGTTATAAGTGTCAGCGCTATGGACATTCTTCTGCATCCTGCTCCGAAAAAGCCCAGATCTGTGGATATTGTGCGGCGGTTGGGCACCGCTTCAACGACTGTCCCAATAAGCACCAATCTCCTAAATGTGCCTCATGTTTGAAGGCCGGACAGCCCCACAACCATGATGCTGGGAGTAGTACATGCCCAAGCTACTTAATAGCAGTGGAAGGCTATATAAGGACAACAGACTATGGAAGATGACTCCTGAACCTGTAATGAATGTAATCCAGCACAACATGAACCGGCAAATATTTGTGGCTGAGCAACTCAGGCAGATAGCAAGTGAGAAATCAATCCAGGTTATGGCATTGCAAGAGCCCCCTATCAGACAAGGTCGAGTGGCAGGATTTGGGCTTAGATCTAGAGTATATACAGCAATTGTAGCAGGAGAGCATCCTAAAGCAGCAGTAGTGGTGGTTGATCCAGGTCTTGACGCGGTATTGCTGGAGGAGCTGTCAACGTTGAACACGACGGTGGTTCACATCACGGGCAGAGGCCATGATATACACATCCTTAGCGTATATTTCCCACCAAGTGCAGAGATTGATGGCCTGCTTCAACACTTGGAGGATGTATTGAGACATCTTGAAGGGAAAAGGGTGAACATTGCGGGTGATTTTAATGCCCATCACCGAGCATGGGGATCGACAAGCGACAATAGTAGAGGTAAGAAAGTGTTTACATGGATGATTGCAAACAACTTGTCCCTTAAGAATATAGCTACTAAGGGATTCACGTTTGATGGCCCAAGAGGAACCTCGATGGTGGATCTCACACTGCAATCATGGGCTGAAGATGAATGGATCATTGACTGGGAGATCGGCTTTGATACAACAAGCGATCACGCTGTGATTGAGTTCAGCGTAGTAATGAATAACCAGGATACTGGATACAAAGAACTGGGCAGGTATTTGACTAAAAATGCCAACTGGAAAGCCTTTAAAGCTGAACTTCAATCAGAGCTGGTCCAATATGTAATGTGCCCCGCCCTCAATGAACAAGATGTCGAGGTCTGCCTAGGGGATCTTAATAAGGCCATGCACAATGCCGCTGGTCGGACCCTGAGAAGGATGTACAAGCAGCGAGAGAGACCTGTACCATGGTGGGACAGCGAGGTGGAATCTAAACGAAAACTAGTGTTAAGAGCAAGACGTAAATACCAAAGAGCAAGTCCTGGTGATGCTAGGGAGAGGCTTCGCAGTTCTTACTACTTGGAAAAGGATAAGTGGACGAAAATGATCAGACCTTTAAAGCGTACGAGCTGGAGACAGTTTGTAGAGGACGATATTCGTTCAAATCCATGGGGTCTAGTCTACAGAATTATGAGGCAGAAGATAAGGGCTGATAAAGTCCTAGGCCAGCTGGTTGTACGAGGACAAAGAGCAGCAAACCTGAATGAGGCCTGTGAAATGTATTTATCTGAGGTATTTCCACAAGACAGTCCAGTAGATGATACAGATGTAGAGGCAGCGCTGAGACTTCGTGTACAATTTACTCCTCCCACCATAAACGTCCCACCATGGGAAATGAATCACCTAATGCAGGCTATTTCCTCATTTGGGGTAGGGAAGGCACCAGGCCTGGATCGCATTGATATGGCTATGCTGAAAGAGGCACCAGCCGAATATCATCATGAGCTACTGTTCATATTCAACCAGGCACTGCAAGAAGGAAAGTTTCCGACAGCATGGAAAGTTGCCAGCATTAAGGCACTTGTGAAAAATGAGGACAGAGACAGGAGCGACTGGAACAGTTATCGGCCGGTCAGCTTACTGTCAATGGAAGGAAAGCTGTTGGAGAAGGTTATGCTGAATTCCATTCAAGAGCAACTAGCGCAGTCATCGCATGCAAGACAATATGGCTGCACCAAAGGTCGTAACACTGAGGCCGCAATCTCCAAGCTAATAAGTCTTGCCCGTGAAGGTAGCTCTCGGCATGTAATGGCGGTGTTCTTTGACATCTCTGGCGCATTTAATACTGTTTGGTGGCCAATGGCACTAAAGATGCTCCAGGAATGTAATATTCCAGGAAACATCTATCAGCTGCTGCAAAGCTATTTTACTGAGAGAGTGGCAGTTATGTGCACACCATCTTGTGCCACAGAGACCAGAGTAACTATGGGCTGCCCACAAGGATCAGTGCTTGGTGCAGCAATATGGAATCTTGTTTTTGCAGATCTCCTTAGAAAGCTGGACACCCAGGCTTGGGAAGCTGTAGCATATGTGGATGACTTGGCAGTCGTTATTAGAGCAAACTCCAGAGCAGCAGTTATCACTCAAGCAGAGGATTGTGCCAGGTTCATAGGTGACTGGTGTAAAGCTGCCAAGCTCAAGCTGGCTGCCTCAAAAACTCAGGCCGTTGTGTTTAGAGGAGAAGGAGATTCTCGGCACCCTACACGCTTCATTATAGATGGACAGCAAATACAAGCTGGCAAGGTAGCCAAATACCTGGGTGTAATAATTAATAAGAAGCTTACAGGAACTGATCACGTGGCTTCATTGAGTTTGAAGGTAACCAACCTCGCCCAAGGGTGCAGGGCTCTATCTGGACCAGGATGGGGAGTACCCTTCCACGACCGCTTGAGGTACTACAAAATGGTATTCCTCCCAACAGTTAGGAACAAGGTTTTAAGTCTACAGAGAGCTGTACTGTTGGCAGTCACGAGAGCATATTCCACAGCCTCTACAGTTGCACTACAGGCCCTGGCTGGGTGCGAACCATTGGACCTGGTTCTGGATGCAAGGGTTGCGCTCACGCATCTCAAGTGGCCGGACAGATCATGCGCACAAGTGTGTCCATCTCTCACTGACCTGATAATGACAGCAGAAACAGAAGAAGAGAAGGCGGAAGGTATCGAATCCTGGGTTAAAGAACAATGGCAGTCCAGATGGGATATCAGTGAAAAAGGGCGCCTTACGCATGCATTCCTTCCTGATGTGTGCCAGAGACTGAATACCAAACATTTAAATCCAGGATACGACGTATCCCAACTTCTTACTGGACATGGCAACTTTAGTGAGAAGCTCCATTTCTTCCGGCGAAGAGAGAGCCCAAGATGCCCGTGTGATGAAGATAATGAAACTGCCGAACATGTTATCAGGTCCTGCAAACTATACCATCAGCTTCGATATGATATGTCCGGCCATGCAGTGTACAACGGTGACTTATCCTCACTGATAGCTGACAGAAATGCCTTCAGAAAATTTGAGAAGTTTGCCCGGCTATGGGCTGAAATTCGTGGAAGTGGCCCCACTATGGCGGAGATGGGGCGAGCTGATCCCGTGATATTGCTGTGATACTAGATTTAGGACTCTGTGTTACTAGTTTTAGGAATCTTAGAAGGGAAACGTGAAGGAATTTTATACCAGTACTTCACTCCCCAGTGTGATTGTTTTTCATAGTAAAGGGTGAATGAATGGATGAGTGAATGGGCAAGGTAATCCGCTGTGATATTAGGATACAATACATTGTGATATTAGAATAGGCTTTAGTCATAGGATTGCATGATTGTGGAAACTAGTGGGTGTGGGGACCCTGCCGGCCCCTTGAGGGGGCAGCAAACCGGTAGGTTATTATTCAATCTTGATTTGTTATGTTTCGCTTTATGTTGATTTCAGTTTTGTTATTTTCAAGGGCTGTAGGCCTTCCTGTGTTTTGAAACACCCTTTGAGATCAGGAAACCCTACAAGACGGGTACCAGGAAGGCCGTCCATAGGAAGGGTGGGCTCGAGGAGGCCGGTCGGGGTTTTCCCCATCCCCGCTGGCTAGTATGGATGTGGCGCGATGCGGTTGTGAATGTATTTATTGAGTGAATGAGCATTAGTATGTAGGGAACCGATCTGTGATATGATTGTTGTAGTTTAGGAATCTAGTATATAGGTAAAATCGGGATAGAAAGGGAGGAATATTGAGTACTCGCCTTATCTCCACATAAGTAATAGACCCGGAATGATGTGACAACCGAAAATGGGAAAACTCCAAGTTACATGAAGAGGGAGCAGAGTACCTAGGTGCTGTCAACTCCTGTCCCTGTGATCAATAGAAAGAGCATCCCTGTAAAACCTGGCACCTCCACGTGGGCCATCCCGGGCACACACCAGATGTGTGGCTAACGCCAGAGGGGACAGGAGGGCCTGCTGTATCAACTAGAGAGAGTGTCGAAAAAAAAGATCCACTACTGCTGCATATAAGAATCTGCCCAGATTGTCATAGGCCTTTATGGCCCCATATACAATCTAATCCACTCCGATACAGCAGGTTAGGGATGGTTAGGGATGGTTAGGGATGGTTAGGGATGGTTAGGGATGGTTAGGGATGGTTAGGGATGGTTAGGGATGGTTAGGGATGGTTAGGGATGGTTAGGGATGGTTAGGGATGGTTAGGGATGGTTAGGGATGGTTAGGGATGGTTAGGGATGGTTAGGGATGGTTAGGGATGGTTAGGGATGGTTAGGGATGGTTAGGGATGGTTAGGGATGGTTAGGGATGGTTAGGGATGGTTAGGGATGGTTAGGGATGGTTAGGGATGGTTAGGGATGGTTAGGGATGGTTAGGGATGGTTAGGGATGGTTAGGGATGGTTAGGGATGGTTAGGGATGGTTAGGGATGGTTAGTTCAAGTGTGGCATTCAAGCTGTCAACAGGTCTGTTGAGTGCTCCCACTGTTTTGTTGAAATTCATAGGATATTCTGCTCTTTTGGTATTGATTTTTGGCGTGGACTTTGTTTTTCATCTGTTTTACACATTTCCAACATCATTTCACTGTGAAGTGCGGTTTTTAAGTGTTTTATGTGCATTTGAAGTTTTCCACACTGCTCCTAGCCTCATTGATAAGAGGTGTAGAAACAGTCTTCCTCTGGTGGCTGCAAACTCTCCACAGGTGAGTTATTTTGTAATTATTTGCTTCACCTTGTAATTCATTGATTGATTTTTGCATTGTGGCCCTCAAATTCCTGATTTTCAATAGAAAAGTCTGAAAAGAGAAAGTTTTGGGAGATTGATAACAGCCTTATCACTGGTATCAGTTGATTTGGGGGAAAATCCACTGCCTCCTAGTCACTGGTTCCACGTTCATAGAGGTAGAAGCAAGAAGCTACATAGAGGTTAGAAGGAAGAAGGAATATAGTGTCTAGAAGACTCATTCCCTTTTGGGAGGAGTCCTTCTAAGAGGGGGAAACCAAAAGTGCTTAGGGGCTTGTCCTACAGGCAAACCCATTGGTAGTTGGGTGCACCACCTGGTGGGACCAAAAAATTTAGTTGGGGGGGGTACCCCCTCCCCCTTAGTTTTTGAGTAATTTAATATCTCGGCAACTAATTGACGGATTTCGACGGGACCAACTTTAATTGCTTCGAGAGGTCGGTGGTAGTATTTTTTGGGGTGAGGGGTAAGCAATTTTGCTGTCATTATGCAGCGAACCCCCCCCAACCCAGGAGGAAAATTTCCTGCTCCACCAGGAATATCAGTAGCTGGGAAGTCATCTGTGTCAGTTGAATTTAAAGGAAAGAGTTTAACTAGAACACCACCTGGTAATGAGGATCAGCCTGCAATGAAAAAGCAAAAGGAAGAGGGCTCATCAGTGACCCAAGCATCGAAGGTGGTTAATAATTATACTGAACCAGTCTCCGTAATTTTTGAATGTCTTGGCTTAGTGAGCCGATGTGTCCGTGCACCTGAATTGAATCTGAATAAAGAAACTATTCTCTTTGTCCAGGATAACCTAGATAAAGCATTGTTGAATGTTTCGAAGATGGCTTCAACCAATACATTCTTGGCGGGAAAGGTTCTTGCCTTGAGTGAAACAAATGGTGAGGCACTCATTACGAGAACGGTGATGGCTGTGAATTCAGCTCTTGCTGCAGCTGCTCCTGCAACACCGGCACCAGTGCCCAGTCTTTCCCCGGTTTTGAGAGCTGTGGACTCACTACACCAGGAAATGCGAATTACCCCAGCCAGGCTGAATTCGGCTCCCACTTTCGCGAATGTGCTGGCAGGAGCTGTAGGTGTCTCACCTAAAGTTCATCCTCCTGTAAGAAGTATTGAGGAGGGGTGGAAGACTCAAACTTCCAGACGAGGAAAGCGTGGAAGAGAAGGGGGATCCGGAATACTGGAAACCCAAACGCCGGGGCCCACATTTTCACAGATCAAATCCGACATACGGGCAGATCTAGCCAAGAAGGGAGGGCCCACTCCAGCAAGGCAGGGGCTCACAGTTTTGATTGCGGCAGAGACAGGGGAAGAAGCCATGCCGAAATTGGCTGGTAATATGAAACCGACTGATCTAGGAGTACCAATCAGGAATGTTCGCACGGTGAGGGGGGGAAAAGTTGCCATTGACCTCACTGAGGAGGCAGATGTGAGAAAGGTAGTCGAGAGTGAAGCACTCCGAAATGCTGGACTCACTGCTGCATCGGCTCCACAGAGATTCCCTAGAATGTTGATACATGACATTCCGTCCGGTACATCCGACACACAGCTCGTGGACGCAATTGCCAATACCGTAGACCCAGCACAATCAAACTTGGAACGCACGAAAGCAGGGATTGTTCCACTTTTTAAGGTTGGACCCAGAGACCGCCAGGTTGTCAAATGGGTCGTACAGGTGATGCCTGGCTTCCGACTCGAATTGCTGAAGTCTGGGCGCATATTCCTTGACTGGTTCAGCTGCAGGGTTGTGGACTATATAAGTGTCACCCGATGCTATAACTGCCAACACTACGGGCACTCCTCTGGATCCTGTGCTGAAAAGACCCAAACTTGTGGGTATTGTGCAGGAATAGGACACCGATTTAATGAGTGTCCCAACAAGAACAAGGCACCAAAATGCTCTTTATGTTTGAAAGCGGGACAGGTGCACAACCACGATGCTGGAAGTAGCATCTGTCCAGGCTATTTAAGAGCAGTTGAGGGGTTCATTAGGTCTACAGATTACGGTAAATGACCCAAGAAACCGTGACTCGTATACTCCAGCACAACATGAACAGACAAATGTTTGTGGCTGATCAACTTCGCCAAATTTCAAGCGAGAGATCCATCCATGTGATGGCACTGCAAGAGCCACCCACTAGACAGGGTCGAGTAGCGGGATTCGGGCTAACAACAAGAGTTTATGCGGCATATGTTGCAGAGAACCCGCCCAAAGCAGCAGTAGTGGTAATGGACCCTGAACTTGATGCTATCCTGTTGGAGGAACAGTCAACATTGACAACGGCGGTGGTTCACATAACAGGTCGAGGACTGGATGTGTTTGTTCTGAGTGTTTATGTTCCACCAAGTGCTTATATTGATGATTCGCTTCATCATCTAGACGAGATTTTGCGGCACATAGGTGATGAAAGGATAGTGATCGCAGGCGATTTTAATGCCCATCACCGAGCCTGGGGATCGTTGAGTGACAACAGCAGAGGAAACAAAGTGATGACATGGATGATTGCGAACAACCTTCTTCTGCTGAATGATGCATCATTGGGATGCACCTTTGACGGATCCAGAGGCACATCCACTGTGGACCTTACAATGGGGACATGGTCTGCGCAAGAATGGATTTATGATTGGAAGGTCAGTTTTGACACCACCAGTGATCATGCAGTCATTGAGTTTAAGATAGCAAAAAGTGAGCCACATTTCAACCAATATGAAGGTAATCGCTACTTAACAAAAAATGCCAACTGGAAAGCATTTAGGGCGGAACTTCAGTCGGAGCTGATTGAGTATGTTTTGAGCCCATCCCAGACCTGGCAATATGTTGATGGCAACTTGAGGGATCTTAATAGGGCCATACACAATGTAGCATCCAAAGTCTTGAAGAGGAGGTACAGACAGTCCATGAGAAGTGTACCATGGTGGAATAGCCAGGTAGAGTCTCAAAGAAAACTTGTACTAAGGGCAAGGAGAAGATATCAAAGAACTTCTCCTGGAGAAGAAAGAGAGAGACTCCGCAGGACTTACCACAAAGAAAAGGACATCTGGAAGAAAATGACTAGACCTCTGAAACGCCTGGGATGGAGAAGATTTGTGGAAGATAATATCCGCTCAAACCCATGGGGTCTTGTTTATAAGATCACAAGACAGAAGCTTAAAGCTGATAAAGTCCTTGGCCAACTTTCCGTGCGGGGTCAAAGAGCGGCCAATCTAAGTGAAGCATGTCAGATGTATTTATCTGAAGTATTCCCACAGGATAATCCAGTATGCGACACTGAAGAAGAGGCCGCACTGAGACTTCGAGTACAACTGACTCCACCCACAGTTGACGCCCCACCATGGGAGATGAAACATCTAGTGCAGGTGTTATCCTCATTTGGTGTTGGGAAAGCGCCAGGTCTGGATGGCATTGATATGGCTATGCTTAAGGAATCTCCCACGGAATACCATCAAGAATTGTTGTACCTGTTCAATCAGGCATTGCACGAAGGGAAGTTCCCTACAGCCTGGAAAGTAGCCAACATCAAGGCCCTTATGAAGAGTGATGACCGTGATAGAAGTGACTGCAACAGCTTTCGTCCAGTCAGTTTACTGTCAATGGAGGGAAAGCTTTTGGAAAAAGCTATTCTTACCACCATCTCGGAGCAATTGGATTGTGCATCACACAAGCGCCAGTATGGATGTACCAAAGGTCGGAGTACAGAAACAGCAATTAGTAAACTTGTCGAGATGGTTCTTGGGGCAACCTCCAAACATATCATGGCTGTATTTTTTGATATATCTGGGGCATTTAACACTGTATGGTGGCCAATGGCTCTGGGGATGCTCCAGGAATGTGGAGTCCCTGGAAATATTTATCGATTACTGCAAAGCTATTTCAGTGAGAGGAGAGCGGTCATGACCACACCATCATGTACCGCACAGACCCAGGTAACTATGGGCTGTCCACAGGGTTCCGTATTGGGTGCAGCCATATGGAATCTTGTGTTTGCGAACCTGCTCAGGAAGCTCGACAGTCAAGGATGGGAAGCCATTGCCTACGTGGATGACCTTGCTGTTGTTATAACAGCAAACTCCAGGTCAGCAGTCATTGCTCGAGCTGAACGATGTGCTGAGGTTATCAATGACTGGTGCAAGGGAGCAAAACTCAAGCTAGCTGGCTCCAAAACCCAAATTGTCGTCTTCAGAGGAGAAGGAGATTCTCGACACCCCACTCGTGTGAGGATAGATGGACAGCGAATTCAAGCCACTAAAGTTGCCAGGTACCTGGGTGTGATGATCAACAAGAAGATTATTGGAATGACCATGTTGCCTCACTCTCTCTGAAAGTCAATAGGCTTGCAGGTGGACTGAGAGGTTTGTCTGGACCGAGTTGGGGGGGTGCCCTATGCTGATCGTATGAGGTACTACAAAATGGTATTCCTCGGAAAGTTAGATGCTATTGAATGCTGGGTGAAAGATGAATGGCAATCCAGGTGGGATCTAAGCGATAAGGGGCGTCATACCTACAGCTTTTTCCCAGATATACGCCAGAGACTGGATAATAAACACATAAACCCAGGATACGAGGTAACACAACTTCTCACAGGCCATGGAAACTTTAGCAACAAACTCCACTTCTTTCGGCGTAGAGAAGACCCAAGGTGCCCATGTGCTGATGACCAAGAAACCGCAGAACATGTATTAAGAACCTGCAGACTCTACAATCAACTTCGTCAAAATTTCTTTGGCCAGATAACTTACAGTCAAGATCTGTCCCTGTTGACAAGCTCAA
This sequence comes from Adelphocoris suturalis, assembly GCA_030762985.1. NCBI lineage: Eukaryota > Metazoa > Arthropoda > Insecta > Hemiptera > Miridae > Adelphocoris > Adelphocoris suturalis. The sequence continues at coordinate 3,499,666 of CM061042.1, read as the reverse complement.
GAAGTGCCTTCGATAAGTTTGAAAAGTTTGCTCATAAATGGGCAGAAATGCGAGGAAGTGATGCCACAATGGCGGAGGTAAGGCGAGCTATCTCGTGATATCATTGTGATACTAGATATAGGACCAAATGTTTTTAGATTTAGAATTGGTAGAAGGGATGATGGAGGAAATTTATACCAGTAGCCCTCTCCCCCTTGTGAATGGTTTACATTGTAATGGGTGGGTGAATGGATGTGTGAGTGATTAGTGTGAGGTAACCCACTGTGATATTAGGATAAGGATACAGTGTGATATTAGTATAGGTTTTAGCATTAGGAAAGTATGTGTGAGATTTGGTGGGTGCGGGGACCCTGCCAGCCCCTTGAGGGGGCAGCAAACTGGTAGGATATATCATATTATTATTTTTTCAGTTTTGCATTCTATTAATTTCAATTTTTGTTAATTTCAAGGGCTGTAGGCCTTCCTGAGTTTTGAAAAACCCTATGAGATCGGGAAACCCTACAGGACGGGTACCAGGAAGGCCGTCCTAGGACGGGTGGGCTCGAGGAGGCTGGTCGGGGTTTTCCCCAACCCCACTGGCTAGTATGAATGTGACGCTTTGCAGTTGTGAATGTATTTATTGACTGGATGAACATTAGTAACTAAGAAACGGATCTGTGATATGAGTGTTGTAGCATAGGAATCTAGTATTTAGGTAAATTCAAAATAGGAAGGGAGGAATATCAAGTACTCGCCTTACCTCCAAGAGAAATAAGAGCCTGCAATGATTTGACAACCTATGATGGGAAAACTCCAAGTTATGAGAAGAGGGAGCAGAGTACCTAGGTGCTGTCAACTCCTGTCCCTGTACATTAAGAGTTTGTACTTATCCCTGTAAAACCTGGCACCTCCACGTGGGCCATCCCGGGCACACACTAGCTGTGTGGCTAACGCCAGAGGGGACAGGAGGGCCTGCTGTATCATCTAGAGAGAGTGAAGAAAATCCACTACTGCTGCACAAAAGAATCCGCTCAGATTGTCATAGGCCTTAAAGGCCCCAGACACAATCTAATCCACTCCGATACAGCAGGTTAGGGATGGTTAGGGATGGTTAGGGATGGTTAGGGATGGTTAGGGATGGTTAGGGATGGTTAGGGATGGTTAGGGATGGTTAGGGATGGTTAGGGATGGTTAGGGATGGTTAGGGATGGTTAGGGATGGTTAGGGATGGTTAGGGATGGTTAGGGATGGTTAGGGATGGTTAGGGATGGTTAGGGATGGTTAGGGATGGTTAGGGATGGTTAGGGATGGTTAGGGATGGTTAGGGATGGTTAGGGAGGGTTGGGGATGGTTGGTTAGGGATGGTTAGGGATGGGTAGGGATGGTTAGGGATGGTTAGGGATGGTTAGGGATGGTTAGGGATGGTTAGGGATGGTTAGGGATGGTTAGGGATGGTTAGGGATGGTTAGGGATGGTTAGGGATGGTTAGGGATGGTTAGGGATGGTTAGGGATGGTTAGGGATGGTTAGGGATGGTTAGGGATGGTTAGGGATGGTTAGGGATGGTTAGGGATGGTTAGGGATGGTTAGGGATGGTTAGGGATGGTTAGGGATGGTTAGGGATGGTTAGGGATGGTTAGGGATGGTTAGGGATGGTTAGGGATGGTTAGGGATGGTTAGGGATGGTTAGGGATGGTTAGGGATGGTTAGGGATGGTTAGGGATGGTTAGGGATGGTTAGGGATGGTTAGGGATGGTTAGGGATGGTTAGGGATGGTTAGGGATGGTTAGGGATGGTTAGGGATGGTTAGGGATGGTTAGGGATGGTTAGGGATGGTTAGGGATGGTTAGGGATGGTTAGGGATGGTTAGGGATGGTTAGTATGCTCTTGGCTTTCAAGGTGTTAACATCTCAGCTACAGCTCTCTGTGAAATATTGTGTTTTTAGTGGTTTTTTTGTGGTGGATTTTGGTGATTTTTGGCGTGGACATTGACTAAACTCTGGACTACTGATTTGTGAAGTTTCATTGGATTCTGTTGGATACTTTGGCTGGAAATTGATTTGCAGTTTTCTTGATTGGAGGATAGGTGAGTTTCTTGTAAGAGTAATTGTGTGTTGTGGTGGTGGAAGGCTGGGGCCAATCACAGGCCTTGGATCATTTTGTGTCCTTATATGGTGGTAGTGTGAGTCAGGTGATATATCCTCTAAGCCAATCATAGGCCTCTATTTTCAGTTTGACCATATATGGTAGTAGAAATTATTCTGTGTGTGCCCAGGATAGCCACCTTTTGAAATCTGAATTTCCCCAAGTTGGTATTGCAACTGGAGGGGGAATATCTGTAATAATAATTGCTTAAAAGACTTCTATTGTATTGGGAATTCATAAGACAGTAGGAGGTTGTGTTCTCTTGACTGGGGTGGTGATTAGGAGTCCCAGAAGTGGTTCTGGGTGTCCCCAGGCTATTAGGCAATTAGAGGGGAGCAGGAGCTCACTACACATCAAAGCAGGGAACTCTGGGAGCCAGGAGACTTGAAAGGGTGGTAGAAGAGAAGGTGGAGACCCATACAGGTGGTCAAGAAAGAAGCTGGGGCCAGTTAGGCATTGGAGACTTCAATAGGTGGGTAGGAAGGATTCAGTGACTTTAACAGTTGGACAAGAAAGAATTGGTGACTTGAACGGGCGGTCAAGTGAGTGTGGATAGAGAATGATGGGGGATCACCCCATGGAGCCTGGAGGGGAGGACGCAGGTGATTTTTCTGACCCTTTTAGGCCCAGGAGATCACTCCAGAAGACTCCTCCGGGAATGAAGGCATTTCAGAGAGCTCAGGATCAGCAGAAGAACAAGCGCCAGAGGGATTATGCAGATACAGATGATGAAGAAGACCCAAAAAGATCAGCCCACGGTGGGGGTGTGGGTCTTCAGTCGGTGGTTGAGTTGGTTGATGTTGCTGTGGGGTCATTGAAGGCAGCGGGTGCATACATCATATCCCCTGAGAGCAAGCTCAATAAAGTACAGGGCTCTTTGTTGATGAGACATCTGGACGAAGCTGTGTCAGCAATTCAACAGCTGTCGGCTCAGAATGCTTACTTGGTGGGGAGATGCCGCGCATTGAGGGACACTATGTTGGATGACTTTGGGGCCAAGGTAGTTGAGGGCTTGCGACCCGTTATTTCATCCATGCAAGGACTGGGTGCCCCACCGACGGCAGGAATTTCCCCGGTTATGAAATCGATCAGTCAGATGAATGAAGATCTTAGGAAGTCCATGGAGTCCCACGAGGCGATAAGGAGTGCGGTGAGCCAGGTCAGTGCGCAGATGAGGGTACCAAAAGGACAGATGACTCGAGACTATGCGGCCGTCCTCTCGGGGGCGGGGATTCCATCGGTCGGTGTGAATCTGGCTCAGTTTGACACCCAGGATGAGGGAGGAGAGTGGATAACTCCTCGAGGACGATGGAAGAGAGTACATGGACAGAAAGTGATGCAGCAGCAGCTTAGGGAGGACACTGGGAGAGAGGCACAGACACAACCGATAGCAGAGTTCAAAGCTACTTTGCGCACGAAACTAGCTGAGACGGGTGGCCCAAGCCCTGCTAAGCCAACCAACACTCTGATTATTGAGGCTGGTGATGGATCTAATGCGATGGCAAAACTGTCGGCTGCTCTTCGCCCTAGTGAACTTGGAGTGGGGGTGGAAAATTTGAGACCCGCGAGAGGGGGAGGCATTGTGTTGAATGTGGCAACGGCAGCTGATGTGGCCAAGATTCAAGATAATCCAAAGCTGAAAGAAATTGGGTTATCAGTTAGAGCCGCTCCAACAAAGCTTCCACGAATGGTGATCCATAACGTTCCCATAGAGTGGAATGGTGATAAGGTGCTACAGGAGCTGGTGGCAAATGAGATAGTAGGCACGACTGCAGATGAAAGGAAAAAGGGAATAATCCCAGTTTTCAAGGATGGAAGTAGATCAGGGACTACTATCAGGTGGATTGTCGAAGTAACGCCTGCAATTAGAATGGGGTTGCTTACAACTGGGAGAGTTCTCTTGGATTGGTACGGCTGCCGGGTGACGGATCATCTGCAGGTGACACGCTGTTACCAGTGTCAGGAGTATGGCCATATAGCGAAGGCATGTCGAAGGGATAAAGTGTGTGGTTGGTGTGCTGAAAAAGGTCATGGATACAGGGAGTGCCAGAATAAGGAAAGACCCCCCACATGCTATCTCTGTAGAATGGACCGGGGTCCATCGCAGCATGATGCAGGAGACAGCAGGTGCCCAAGGTTAAGGCGTGCATTGGAAGCCCAAGTGAGAGCCACAGACTACGGAAAATGACAGCTGAGGTACGTTTCAAGTTGGTTCAGCACAATATGAACAGGCAGATTTCAGTGGCAGATCAGCTGAGACAAGTAATGGTGGAATCAGGGATCGCAGTGGCAGCAATACAGGAACCCCCCACAAGAAACGGCGAGGTATGTGGATTTGGGATTACTGCTCGAGTGTGTGCAAAGAGGGTGGAGGTTCCAAGGGCAGCCATTGTGGTAGTGGATCCAACAATAGATGTGTTATACCACGATGATCTTTCTTCGCGAGACGTGGTGGTGGCTACTGTCAGCAAGGGTAACATGAGCGTCGTCGTAGTGAGTGTATATATACCTCCACGAGAGGACTGGAATATGCATTTAGAATTGTTGACAAATGTGATGCGAAGATATGGGAATAGAAAAGTGCTGATAGCAGGTGACTTCAATGCTAAAAGTCCTGCTTGGGGGTCACACCAGGCGGATGCGAGAGGGGACGATGTAGCTGTGTGGATAGTGTCGCAGGATTTGAGGCTCATAAACGACCCTGGAATGGGCTGTACATTCCATGGACCTAGAGGTCAGTCATATATTGACCTGACCATGGCCTCTTTGCCGCAGCTGACTTGGGTAGAGCAGTGGAGCCTGCAGTTTGGGACTACGAGTGACCATGGGGTTATCATGATGGAGGTCTGTGACTCAGGTGTGGATCCACTGGAGGTTGGTCCAGTGAGATTCAGGACTGGGAACTGTTCGTGGCAAAGTTTTAAGGCTGAAGTGTATTTCCTCTCAGTCGATTATGTGAGATCGCTGGATGGCGTTGTTGGTGTCGAGGAGAATGCTCGAAGTCTTGCAGAGGTGATGGGGACGGCGGCGGAGAGGACACTCCCGAGGAAGGCTGGAGGAAACCACAGGAGCATGCCATGGTGGGACCAAGAAGTAGAGGAGGCTCGAAGAAACATGAAGAGATGGAGAAGGCATTATCAGCGACGGAATCGGAGGGGTCAGCATCCAGACAGAGAAGAGGCGAGGTTGGAGTATCTGCAACATAAAAGAAAGCTCAAGGCATTAATTAGGAAGAAAAAGAAGGCATCCTGGAGGGTATTTGTTTCGACGTCCATAGAGGAGAACCCATGGGGATTGGCTTACCGTATAATGAGGAAGAAGGTGGGTCCAGATGTGGCACTCAGTGAGATATGTGTGAATGGTAGAAGAGCTATGAACATGCGAGAGGCAGCCCAGATGTACCTGGATGAGGTGTTTCCAAAAGATGATACTGCGGCTGATACTGAGGCGGAGAGAGCAAGAAGAATAGAGGCCGTGCTCCCCCCAAACACTGCAGATGCTGGACCCTGGACAATGGAGGACTTCAAAAGGGCGGTGGCTTCATTTGGGAGGAAGAAGGCGCCTGGTATTGATGGTACGGATATGGCCATGGTGAAAGAAGCTCCAGCACTCTTTCATGAGGTGTTGCTGGAATTGTACAATGAGGTTCTTCGCAAAGGGTGTTTTCCCAAACAGTGGAAGATAGCTAACATCAAGGCATTAACTAAGGCAGGAGACCGAGACAGGACAAACTGTAACAGTTATCGCCCTGTCAGTCTCCTCCCTGTGGAAGGCAAGATCCTTGAGAAAATGATAGCCTGGACGATAGAACCGATACTGCTGACGAACACCCATCCATGCCAGTTTGGCTGCACAAAGGGACGCAGTACCGAGGACGCTATAAGCACACTCAAGAAGCAGGTCCAGGACTCGAGATACCCATGTTTGATGGCATTGCTGTTTGATATCGCAGGGGCGTTTAATTCCTTGTGGTGGCCTCTTGTGCTGGAGCAGCTCAAAGTTTTGCAGGTGCCCAGGAATATTTTTGAGGTGCTCCGGAGCTATTTCCAGGATCGGGCAGCAGTAATGCACTGCCAGACAGGCAAGACCGAGGTCACAGTGACCCGTGGCTGTCCTCAAGGGTCAGTATTGGGAGCGGCAATGTGGAATCTGGTTTTTGCAGGTCTGCTGGTCAGGCTGCAAGAAAATGATTTTAAACCAGTGGCATATGTTGATGACCTGGCGGTGGTCATAGAGGCACGCAACCGTGCCGAAATGGTGGAAAAGGCTGAGCAGTGCTGTGCAATAGTCGAAGAATGGTGTGAGGAGGCCCACCTCACGATGGCGGCCGATAAGACGCAAGCACTGATGTTCAGAGGCCATGGAGATGCGAGGCATCCATTCAGATTTATGGCTGGTTCCCGAAGAGTTCAAGGGGTGGCTGTTGCTCGATACTTGGGAGTGATGCTGAACACCAGACTCGCGCCAGATGCCCAGGTTCAGGAGCTGTATTCAAAGATTGCAACACTGGCAATGGGAATAAGGGGCCTTACAGGTCCAGAGTGGGGAATACCGTACCAGGGTCGGTTGAGGTATTATCGGACTGTGTTCTTGCCCATAGTTATGTATGCGGCTTCTACATGGTGGGACACTCCAAGCCAGAAGGTACGCAATAAGGTTTTGTCTCTGCAGAGAGGGATGCTCTTATCTTTGACCAGAGCGTATAGGACAGCATCAACTCTGGCTTTACAGGTGCTTGCGGGCTGTGTGCCTCTGGATTTACAACTGGATGCCCAAGTTGCCATTTCTGCCATAAAGAGACCTAGCAGGGTTAGTGTTCAAATCTGCCCAGACTTGACACAACACGTAAGCAGTGGCTTGCCTAGGGAGGACAGGATCAAGGCTGTCAACGAATGGTGCCACGATGCTTGGCAGAGGAGGTGGGATAACGGAGAAACTGGGCGACACACCCACAGCTTCTTCCCTGATGTCCGGAGGAGACAGTCAGCGAGTTACATTCAGCCAGGATATGAGACCTCTCAGATGCTGACAGGCCATGGAAACTTTAGTGGCAAACTATATTATTTCAGAAGAAGAAACGCTCCTGACTGCCCCTGCGGAGCAGTATGCGAATCAGTAGAGCATGTAATCAGGAGCTGTCCAGTGTACAGTGAAGTAAGGTCAGGTAAACTAGGAGGCCCAGTATACCAGCAGGACTTAAGCCAACTGGTGAATTCAGCAGGAAACTATAGCAGGTTCGAGGATTTTTGTAGGAGATGGTACAGGATCCGAGGCGAAGGAGAGGGGCTGGTAATGGCAGGACCATTCTAGTACCCAAATAGTTATTCTGTGATATGTGACTGTGATTTAATTAGTTAGTGACTGTTCTGTGATATGTAGGATAAGTTTAGATCTGTGATATGTAGGATTAGTTTAGAACTGTAAGATATTTGTGATAAGAAGGGGAGGAAATTAATACCAGTACTCACCCTACTCTACAAAGAAAGAGATTCACCAATGGATCCATCACGAAAGCTCGCAGAAAAGCCAAGAAAGCAATAAAAGATTTAATGGATATTATGAACCTATGACGAGAAAACTGCATGTTACAAGAAGAGGCAGCAGAGTATCCAGGTTCTGGAACCCTTCCCCCTCAGTATATCCCTGTAAAAGCAGCACCGCCACGAGGGCCATCCCGGGCGTGCACTAAGTGCACGGCTAACGCTGCGAGGGGGAAACGGTGGCCTGCCGTGATGCACTCCTAGAGTGCGCTGATAAATGAATCGAAAATGTAAAGAGCAGATGACTGAAGGATTGATAATTGATAAGAGGAGAAATTGAAAGAACAATTAGTGACAGAATGATTGTTATGGGCCTAATAAGGCCTTAGATACAATCAAAACTCCTCAGTCGCACGGCAGGTTAGGGATGGTTAGGGATGGTTAGGGATGGTTAGGGATGGTTAGGGATGGTTAGGGATGGTTAGGGATGGTTAGGGATGGTTAGGGATGGTTAGGGATGGTTAGGGATGGTTAGGGATGGTTAGGGATGGTTAGGGATGGTTAGGGATGGTTAGGGATGGTTAGGGATGGTTAGGGATGGTTAGGGATGGTTAGGGATGGTTAGGGATGGTTAGGGATGGTTAGGGATGGTTAGGGATGGTTTAGGGATGGTTAAGGGATGGTTAGGGATGGTTAGGGATGGTTAGGGATGGTTAGGGATGGTTAGGGATGGTTAGGGATGGTTAGGGATGGTTAGGGATGGTTAGGGATGGTTAGGGATGGTTAGGGATGGTTAGGGATGGTTAGGGATGGTTAGGGATGGTTAGGGATGGTTAGGGATGGTTAGGGATGGTTAGGGATGGTTAGGGATGGTTAGGGATGGTTGCCGACTGGCAGTACCCTGTTAGGCTCCCTATCCCAGGGTTACGTGGACATAGAGAGTGGGAACTGGGGACCCCCACTCTCAGACCCGGATTCCCACTGACTTGTATGGATTCCGGACTGTTTTGACAACACGAGCTGTCGCCCAGGCGGGCAACGGGGTCATGTCCCCACATGACGTCGCCATCCGTCCTGTGGGACCCCGGCCTGGCAAGCACCTCACCTGGTACTCATGTTGTCGGAGGCGTGAGAGCCCTGAAAGCTTAGCGAGTAAGGGCCTTGGACCCTCTCCCATCGGTTGAGTATTTCCCGTGTAAGTGGAGAGGGTGTAGTCTCTCTGGGAAGCCCCCAGGGAGATGAGCCAGGTGGGGGAAGGGATAAACTCCAATATGTCAAACGGTGGACAAAATGGAGAAGGCATTGGCTCAGCACCTTTCAGCAGAGGTTCGAAATATCACCATACCTAGCACAACACCCGTTCTTCAGAAGGTCTCCCAGATGCAAGAAGACTTGAAGCGACTTGGCCAACCCGCTACACAGAAAAGTATGGGCGACGACGTGCTAATAGCCGTCAACCGAGTCAGTGATGAATTAAGAGATCAGAAGGAAGCACTTATAAAACAACACGAGGAACGCTCTAAAGCAACAACAAGATAGTTACGTCAAGTGCTGCTTGGCGCTCAGAAAGCCACACCTCAATTGCCGAACCAGAATTTCCAGGAGCCCAGGAGACAGCGTCAAAGAAAAACCAGGAAACCCTACGCCAGCTGCCAACAGATTGAACAAGGAAGCACATACCCCAGTGGGCAGGGTCCCTGTACGAAAACCAGTTACGTCGGAGGAAATAAGGAAATCGGTAGACCTCGACAATAATCTCTTGCTGATTGACCTACCTGAAGGGCAAGATAGCAAGCAGCTTATGGACGAAGTGAAGGCAGCTCTCAACCCAAGAACTACTGGCATTGTTCTTCGAGATATTAGAACAACGGCCAAAGGTGGTGTTGCTCTAAGAGCCGACACACTGGATGATAGGGACAAGATATTGGGCATACCGCAATTCAAAGAAGGAGGCCTTCACGCTAAATTACCCCCAAAGCGAAATCCCGACTACTGATCACTAGAGTTCCAGCAGATTTGAGTAGCACCGAGGTTTAAGGAACAATTGCTGACACGCAATAAGCTAGGCACTGGATGGGTGGAGAGCGGCGGCGTAAAACCCCTCTATACCATCAAGTTCGGCCGCACAAAAGAGAATGCACCCTTCGTTTCGTGGGTTGTCGAGGTCAACAGAGATTCCTGGAAGTTGGCAAGGGATCAGGGCAGGATTCTTCTGGACTTTGTTACGTGCAGTGTCCGTGACTTTCTTGAAGTAACGAGGTGTTTTAAATGCCAACGGTATAACCACACAGCAATAACCTGCCCTGCCGAATCACCGACATGTGCCCAATGTGCTGGAAGTCATGACACAAGAAGCTGCAATTCTTCAGCACATTCATGCGTGAACTGCCGCAAACAGGGGTTGGATGCATCACATCCAGTTGCCTCACCAGGATGTGAAGCCCATCGGAGAGCCTATATCAGTCTACGGGCAAGTATTGATTATGGGTTGGACAGCTAAAATTGGCCAACTCAATACGCACGGGTCAAGAGCAGTGCAGGATGAGCTGAGAGTGGTTGTGGGCAAGGAAGGTCATGACGTTATGCTGGTTCAAGAGCCATGGAAAAAGTCTATTGAGAAAGGTATGGGTCTTGCAACCCGAGCCATTTTCAATAGTTCAAGTGCCAATGCAGCCATTTATGTTATGAACAGTTCCTTGAACGTCATGAAACTGCAGGAAACATGCGACGATATTGCATGTGCTAAGCTGGGCATAGGCCAGGATGAGATTGTCATTGTTTCAGTTATTTCCGCCAGCATGGAGACATTGACGAGTACATTGAACTCCTTGCCAATATAGTCCACAAGTATAGCCCAACTCCAATCATCATAGGTGGTGATGTTAATGCACATAACCCGGCTTGGGGAGACTGCCACCTTGACAATCGTGGACGCATACTTCTTGAGTTCTTCGTCTCGTCAGACCTTATGCTGCTTAATTCAGAGGATTCCCCCCCTACGTTCAGTGGCCCTCAAGGGACCTCTGCAATAGATGTGATGGCTCTCTCCCCTCCGCTCATGGCCAGATGCACAGGATGGAAGTTAATATCGAGGTAACTCAGAGCGATCATGCTCTGCTAACCGCAGAAATAGGTGAATTCCCAGCAAAGCCTTCCCCAGCAAAGAGACGCACCCAAACAGATGGTATCGCATCCAAATTGATGAATGACTTTGTTAGTTCGAAAATGGCAAGTCACTCTGCATTGCTTTTATGGCCAGCGATAACAGAGGAGGAGATTGACGAGAAATTGGCAGTCATCTCTACCATCCTGCATAGTGGAGTCAAAAAACTCTCAGGACGCCGTTCTAAGAGGCCAAGCTGCCCGTGGTGGACTGATGAACTCACACAAATGAAAAAACAGGTAAAACAAACTGAGGCGCAGCTTCCATCCAAAAGCAAGAATCCCAGAAGTACGCATAGCAACGAGAGACCGATATTACGAGAAAAGCGGGACTTTCAAAAAGCCATAAGAACAGCCAAGACAAAGAGCTGGAGGCTTTTCGTTGAGGAAGAGGATGACCTTGATCACTGGGGGCTCCATAAACAAGATCGTTAGAGGGAAAATAAACTGCCCGTCCAGCCATCACTCCGTTTGGAGATGGAAGAGAGAAGTTTGCCCAGGTTGGAGGAACTCTTCTACTTACTGCCTTCCCATGCGGACAGTGCGAGTAAGAGTCGGAAACACCTGCCCACTCCGATATTCGTCAAATGGCAAATCAGGCATCCAGCAGCGCCAATCCATTCTCCCTGGTCGTTATTCGAACTGGAGTATGCAATTGGTCAGCTAAGGGCATCAAGTGCTCCGGGACATGGATTGCGTAGAAGTGTCGACCCTCCAGAAATCCATTAATAGCACTTCTCCATACCTCCTACAAGTGATGACTGATTGCCTGCTGAAGGGCTACTTCCCTCGAGCTGGAAAAGAGCTGAAGTGTGCGCCTTCCTCAAGCCTGGCAGACAGGCTCAAGACCCAGCATCATACCGCTTAATATCCCTGCTCCCTACAATGGGAAAAGTCTTAGAGAGATGATCCTTGCTCGAATCCAGGGAAGTAGAACTTATAATCCCCACCCATATCAATTTGGAGGAAGTGAAGGAGAAGTCTACTACTGACGCCATTATTACCTTGATTGAAAAAGTTGAGCAGTCTCACTCATTATAATATGTATTTGTCCTCTTGTTCGATATCAGCAAGGCCTTTGACGGATGTGGTGGCCATCAGTGATTTTATCACTTAGAGAGGCAGAACTTCCCCCAGGGATGCTTGCTCTCTTCGCAGTTTTCTGCAGGATCGCGTGGCGTCATTGCATGAATACGGGGGCCGATTGTGAGAGAAAGATCGAAATGGGCTGCCCCAAGGATCAGTTTTGGGACCCTACCTCTGGACCCGCTTATTTGACAAGCTGTTGGAGCACCTGACAATCGCGCAGCTTTCTCCAATTGCATTTGTTGATGACCTCATTGTGATCTTGGAGGGCCAAACGAAGGTAGCGATTGAGGAGCAGGGAAGAGTTGCCGTGTGAGAATAATAGAGAATTGGTGCACCAAAGTCAAACTCACACTCGCAGCTGACAAAAACTGTTATGTGCCAGCTGAAGGGCAGCCTCAAACACACGAAGCCCTCTGGTCATACGCATTGGTGGAGGGCCTAACAGTGAAGCACTGTTCGTCACCAAGGTATTTAGGCGTCCAACTGGGCAAAAACTTTAACCCCTCCAGCCAAATCACTGAGACCATTGGAGAGCCCTTGCTAAATTTGGTAGGACTAAAGCCCTGTCCCGAGTAACATGGGGAGTAACATACTGGACTAGGAAGCTGATGTATGGAGCATTATTGGAAACAGTTGATGCTATATGCTTGCCCAGCCTGGACCAAGGAAGCAAAAGGAAAGCATTGGGGCGAAATATTGAAAGGGCAGCGCAGCGCCTTGCTTATGATTACGCAGGCTTACCGCACTGTATCTACCGAAGCACTTCAAGTACTAGCTGGGCAAATGCCCCTTGACCTCAAAATACAGGCACGAGCGTCCTTGTGGTTGGTAGGCCATGGAAGAGCGAGCAGAATCCCACAATGCAGCACTGAGGACTTGATTGAACAATGGAGCATGAGAATTTGGCAAGAAAGATGGACGCAAAGCACCAAAGGTAGATATACATATAGGATATGGCAGACGTCGAAACAAGGTTGAAGCAGAAGTACATAGGAGTCGACCACTACCTGTCCCAGTTTGCCACAGGCCATGGGGATTTTGCGGCAAAACTGCACAGCTTTAATCTCAGGGAATCACAAGCATGCAGATGTGGAGCCTGAAACGGCGGAACATGTCTATGTAGAATGCGAGCAGTACAGCGCAGCACGCCTCCGTTGGCTGAGAAATTTTAGGATTCCAGGACTAATGGGCCAAACTGCTGGACAGAAGCCTTTGCAAGCCAGAAAAACGCTGAAGCAACAAAAAGATATGCCAACAAAGTGATGCATCTAAAGAAATGGCCAGCAAAGGAATGCATCAATGCCAGCTCCTGATCCCGAGCGTACCACCTCCGCGAGGTCCATCCTGGGCACTGCCAGTTAGGCAGTGGCGAAGAGTACGTCAGGGGAGATAGTGGCTACAACCGTCAGATCCAAAAGAATCTCACCCCTGTGTAAAGCCGAAAGGCTAAGGAACAGGAAAAAGAAAAAGAAAGGATAAGACGGTTAGGGATGGTTAGGGATGGTTAGGGATGGTTTAGGGATGGTTAGGGATGGGTTAGGGGTGGTTAGGGAGGGTTAGGGGACGGTTAGGGATGGTTAGGGATGGTTAGGGATGGTTAGGGATGGTTAGGGATGGGTAGGGATGGTTAGGGATGGTTAGGGATGGTTAGGGATGGTTAGGGATGGTTAGGGATGGTTAGGGATGGTTAGGGATGGTTAGGGATGGTTAGGGATGGTTAGGGATGGTTAGGGATGGTTAGGGATGGTTAGGGATGGTTAGGGATGGTTAGGGATGGTTAGGGATGGTTAGGGATGGTTAGGGATGGTTAGGGATGGTTAGGGATGGTTATGGATTCCGGATTGTTGGACAATTAGAGCTGCCGCCCAGGCGGGCAACGGGGTCATGTCCCCACATGATGCCGCCATCCGTCCTGTGGGGCCCCGGCCTAGCAAGCACCCCACCTGGTACTCACGTTGTCGGAGGCGTGAGAGGCCCTGAAAGCTCAGTGAGTAAGGGCCTTGGACTCTCTCCCATCGGTGAGTACTTCCCGTGTAAGTGGAGAGGGTGTAGTCCCTCTGGGAAGCCCCAGGGGGATGAGCCAGGTGGGGGAAGGGATAAATTTAATATGTCAAACCTCATAACTCCAAAAGCAAATCTTCTACCAGCACTTCTAACGACGAACAACCTGGCACGCCTACCGGACCTTCTAATGTTATACCAAAAGGATCAGCACTAGCACGCACCCCACCCGCCTCAACACCAGTCCATGAAACTCCTTCCCGCCCCGGGTGAAAAGAGAGTGCGAGACAGGACATCACTGGATGGGAATTTCCGAGCTGCCACAAAACAGCGAGTAGACAACAATTTTTTTTGTGTGTGAAAGAGCAGCATGGGGAAGTTGTGAGTGCATTCATGAAATCAGGAACTACATTCATTCTCCAGAAAGCAAGCTCAATAAAACTCAAGCTGCATTTTGGATGAATATTTTGAACACCATAGTTGAGAATTGCAATCTCATGACAGCACATAACGCATACCTTGCTGGGCAAGTAGAAACACTGCAAGAGGGCCAAAAGGATTTTGATAGATTGAGCAACATAATTGTCGCAAAAATTACCAACGACCTTCACAAGACAGTGGCTCCTAGCACTATCCCGGTCCTTGAAAAGGTGGGCCAGGTTACACGAGGATGTGAAGCGTCTCAATTCTGCCCCCAGCTAGAGCAACCGCAAATGAATAAAGATGTTCTTTCAGCTGTCAACAAAGTCAGTGAAGAACTAAAGGCTCAGAATGAGGCCCTGTCAATGCACACAAAGCAACAAGAAGAAGTACTTAAGAAACAGCAAGACAGCTATGCCCAAGCCCTCCGCTCCAAGCAAAGCAACACAGTAGCCCTACCTAATGCCCACTGGACTGAGGTCAAACCCCAACGACAGAGGAAAAAGAAATCGCCGCATGCCTTGCTAACCCCGGGAACACCAACCAGCTTGTCTCGGGATGACCCTGTAGTGATCAAGACACCTATGAACACCCCACTAAATGGAAATGTTCCAAGGAAGCGTATAGCCGATCACTGCAGATGAAATTAAAAAGAGTGCCGAAGATGACGACAATCTCCTACTCATCGATCTCCCATCAAACGAAGAGAGCAAAGTCTTCCTTAGAAAGAATCAAAGCTGCACTTAACCCCCCGCCAGAATGGGATCAGCAATCCAGGACATTAGGACCACAGCTAAAGGAGGAGTAGCAATTAGGGCCAACTACAAAAGAAGATAAGGCTAAGATCATGAACCTAAACCAATTCAAAGATGGTACATTGGTTGTCAGCTCCGCCCCAAAAAGGAGGCCCAGACTTCTTATCCTCCGGGTTCCAACTGAAGTCACAAGTTCTTCATTGAAAGAACAGCTACAGGCCAGAAACGAGTTTGGAGAGGGTTGGTCAGACCTAACTCCTCTGTACACTATAAAGTATGGAAAGTCCCGGGAAGGAGCGCCATTCATATCATGGGTTGTGGAAGTGGACCCAGGACCCTGGAAACGTGCTATAAACTCCGGCAAGATCTTACTGGACTTCCAGACATGTAATGTGAGAGATTTCCTGAAGTTACCAGATGCTTCAGTTGTCAGGGCTATGGGCACACTTCTAAAGCGTGCACAGCAACATCCCCCATATGTGGTAAGTGCGCAGAAAATCATGACACTCGTCAGTGCAACAGTACCTCAGAAGCATGCGTCAATTGCCGAAAGCTCGGAGTGGAGTCACACCATGCAGTAGCTACACAGGGATGCATCGCCCATCGGAGAGCTTATATTAAGCTAAGGGCCAAGCATCGATTATGGAGGGCAAAATTAAAATTGGTCAGCTCAACATGCACGGGTCTAAGGCAGTGCAAGACGAGCTTCGGCCGAGATAGGGCAGAATCAGGTATGATATTATAATGGCACAGGAACCATGGAAGAAGGGAATCGCAAAGGGAATGGGGCTTAATGCACGAGCCATCTATTGTAGCGAAAGATCGAATGCTGCTATTTATGCTTTAAATGCAAGAATGAGCATCATGAAGCTCCCTGAAACCACTGATGATATTGCATGTGCAAAAGTCGAAGTTCGGTGAAGAGGAAATCGTAATAGTTTCAGTATATTTCCGCCAAAATGCAACTGACATCGAGGAGTACCTCTTCTCACTCACAAACATCGTTCGAAAGTACCAGCAATGTAACATCATAATTGGAGGGGATGTAAATGCGCATAATCCAGCTTGGGGTGATATTAACCTAGACCACCGAGGAATGGAAGTGCTAGAGTTTATTTTATCAAATGACCTCATGCTATTGAACTCAGAAGATTCACCTCCGACTTTCAGTGGTCCTCAGGGAGAGTCTGCAATAGACATCATGATGGTATCACCCCCCCTCATGGCTCGATGCTCAGGGTTTGAAATAAATCTCGAAGCCACTCAGAGTGACCATGCTCTGTTGACATTGGTAATAAGCCACACCCAACAAAACTCCCTCCCAGTACGAAAGCGAATCCGAACAGATCAGATTTCAAGGAAGCTGTTAAATGATTATGTGGAGTCTGAAATGGCTTCCCCCTTATACTTTGGCCAGCCACGACAACTAGATGAAATAGATGATAAAGTAGCAGTTATTGCAACCATCCTGCACAATGGTGTTGGGAAACTTGCGCAAAATAACCCGAAGCGGCTCGGATGCCCCTTGGTGGACAGAGGAATTAGCCATAATGAAGACTAACGTGAACTTAAAGAGGAAGGCGCTTTCAAAGGGCGAGCACCCCTCACACTAGGCGAGAACTTCAGAGAGCAGTATCTCCTGGCCAAAAGAGAATTCCAAAAAGCAGTCAGGAAAGCAAAGACCCAAAGTTGGAGGAATTTCATAAAGAGGAGGAAAATAATGATCAATGGGGCCTCCACACTAAAAATGTGAGAGATAAAATCAGCTCACGTCCTGCCACCATACCATTCGGAGACGGTAGAGAGAACTTCACTCAAGTAGGGCTTAGCTTACTCCAAACTGCCTTCCCGAGTGACTCACAATGGATAGTGATCAGCCAGTCCATGAAGAGATGTATTTCATTACTGTCAACGTTGGGTAAGACGATGGAGAAAATGATCCTTACCAGAATCCAGAACAGTGCGAGCTACCTCCCTCATCCATCCCAGTATGGTGGGATAAAAGACCGATCAACTACAGAAGCAATAGTTGTGATGATGGACAAGGTCATCAGTAGCCAATATAAATACGTTTTCGTATTGCTGTTCGATATTAGCAAGGCTTTCGATAGGATGTGGTGGCCGGCTGTGACCCTTGCACTTCTTGAAGTTGACCTGCCACCTGGATTGCTGGCTTTGCTGAGTAGCTTCCTGCAGGACCGAACCGCATCTCTTCATGAGTACGGCGCGGACTGTTGGGTTAATGTTGAGATGGGCTGCCCTCAGGGCTCTGTTTTGGGACCCTACCTATGGACTCGGCTGTTTGACCAGTTACTTACGGAACTAACACAGGCAGGTATGACTCCGCTAGCATTTGTAGATGACCTTGGGGTGCTGCTGGAGGGCCAGACAAAAGCATCCATAGAGAGACAGGGGGAGCGTGTGGTCGGAATCATAGAGGCATGGTGCACATCGGTCAAGCTTGAGATAGCACCAACTAAAACAGTCCAGTGTCAGTTAAAGGGTAAAATGAACACCCGCAGCCCACCAGTAATCCGCATAGCTGGGACAACTATTAAGTACAGTCCATCTCCAAAATACCTGGGCGTGATTTTAGAAAATGGCTTTTAACCCATCGGCACACGTCTCTGAAACTGTAGGTAAAGCCCTTGCAAAGTTTGGCAGAACAAGGTCCTTGTCTAAAGTCACATGGGGAATTACATATTGGAGCAGGCGGCTAATGTACAAAGCCCTGTTTGAAACAGTAATGCTGTACGCCTGCCCAGCATGGACCATGAAGGCGACAGGAAAAACACTGGCAGGCAGTTCTCAAAGCCCAACGGAGTGCCCTTATAATGATTTCCCAGGCATATCGGACAACTTCATACGACGCTCTCCAAGTGGTAGCTGGACAAATGCCGATTGATATAAGGCTGCAAGCCCAAGCATCGCAATGGCTGATAGGCCACGGAAGATCGAGCAGGATACCTGAATGCAACACGGAAGAAGCTATCAATGATTGGAGTATAAATAAATGGCAGGAGCGATGGACAAAACTCTGAGAAAGGGCGCCATACATTTAAGATTTGGCCAAATGTTAGGACCCGCCTTTCCCAGCACTTTGTTGAGATTGACCACTACGTATCACAGTTTCTTACTGGACATGGAGATTTTAACTGCAAGCTTGCATAGCATTGAGGCTGAAACCTCCCCAACATGCGAATGCGGTGAAGTGGAGACGGTAGAGCATGTGTACTTGGAATGCCCCAAATATAGCACCAGCACGGCGTCGATGGTGTTGCGAGCCTTAACCAAATCGGCATTGCTCAACCAGATATATGGGCATCTGCCTTTTCAAGCCAACGTAATGCAGAAGCAACCTCAGAAGTACGCCCATAACGTGATGCGCATCAAAAAGAATGGCCAACAAAAAGCACATCACAGCCAGCTCCTGATCCCGAACGTACCACCTCCCGCGAGGTCCATCCTGGGCACTGCCAGTTAGGCAGTGGCGAAGGAGTACGATCGGAGATAGTGGCAACAACCGTCAGATCAGAAATGTAAAATAACCCCTGGTAAAGCCGAAAGGCTAAGGAACAGGAAAGGAGAAAGGATAAGACGGTT
>CM061042.1:3404577-3480933 GCA_030762985.1 Adelphocoris suturalis | reverse complement strand
CGCCGGGAAGTCCGCTAGCTGACCCAGTGGACTTTGTCCCACCTAGCATATTATTCGTACAGTCATGGTTAAAAATAACAATAATTTTCAACAATGGGCTAAAATATTCAACTATTTTTACTCTAGTACCTACCATAGTTCGCCCTCACTTTGGTTGATATTGGTAAGAGTTCAGTTCATCTCCAAGAAGTTACCATACATAAGACCATGCAAGGAAAAATGGAAATTAACATGCCAAGGCGCTTTTTTTTTTTTTTTTTTTTGAAGAACCAAAACACGAATAACGAACAATATTTTTTTTTTATCCCAAAATCTAGCTTTCCCTAATAATCATCAAAACTTGAATTTCTACCTTTTTCATTGTATTTATAGTAACGAGAAACTGCAGTTTTCCAAGTCTGCTGAAACCTGCTGAAATTTTCCAATTTTCGGGCCCAATTTTCAAATTTTGAAAAACCATAAATTTTGATTAAAAATGATAGAAAAAATCCAAAAAAAACATGTTCTTGTGTCTGTCAATGTACTTCGAAATCCAAGCCTGTTTTTCCACAATAGTTTTTCTTGGGTGATGCTCCTGTTGCTGTTGTATGGAGAAATCTTGTGTATGTACGAGGTCTGTCCGGAAAGTTCGTATAAAAGTGAAATAAAAATTCTTTTACATTCAATAATGTACTTAAATCAATGTTCTCTCCTTCAATACTCTCCACCAGACACAATGCACTTGCGCCATCGCCGTTTCCACTGCTTGAAGGCTCATTGGGAGTCTTCTGTTTCCAGGTTCTTCAGCAGCCTCGTCGTTGCTGATTGATTGCCTTCACATCACCCAAATGCCGCCCCCAAAGCTCCAGTTCGTTTAAGGAACTGGAGGAAGTCTCAAGGTGCCAAATTTGGTGGAGGGGGGGGGGGGGGATTCAGTCACTAATGCTGCTACTGGCCGAAATTTGGCGACTTCAGCTTCCTACTAGTCCTCACAGCAACCCACCCTCCTTCCGACAGTTGGTGAAAGGAAGGTTAGGTTCAAAAATTCGAGCAACACTCGAACGTCCTCCGAGAGCTGCTGGGCTCAGACTGAACATTCTGTTGGTTGTCTAGACAGGAAAAACCAGTCGGCTGCCCCATCCTCTAGCCTTCAGGCTCCAACAGAAAATATTTATACGAACTTTCTAGACAGACCTCGTATCCGCCTTTACCTCAAGCAATACTTCTACAGATATATGTTTGTATGGCTCCTATTGAAATGAGCATGAAATCCGCTGATTTGACTTGTCAGCGAGACTGACGAACTACGAGCAGTGGTTATTATTGTTACCATTTTGTTTGTACGGGATCAACAGTGAAGCTTGGAAACCAACCAAACACTTGGGTCAACACAAAAACTCACTTCAAGACGGGTTCATTCACTTTCTTTTCCGCCCTTCGTTCTCAACCAGAGGGGGTCAACATGGATACGCCCAAAAATTGATATTCCATATGCCTTACCTACTGCTTGCCACACAACATAAGAGGAATCTGTCATAACAATCATTTTAGTTTCTTGGCTATTTGTTGTCAATATGAGGGATTTAGCGGAGGCTAAGAGAATCCAGAAGGGAATTAAGATCAGCAACTGATCGTGATACCCAAATTAAATGACAATGCTGAATGGAAAGAATTGATTGTCGTGTATGATAGGGGTGACTCGTCTAACACCTCCTGTAAAAAGTAATCCACTAAGATAGGCTGGGGATCCCAAGGGCCTAAATCATGGGTCTCACAGAAAGTCCACCATCACTTAAAGCAAGAATTATACGTAGATTTTCCCCTGAAATTTAAATTGTAAAAACCTCCGATATTCCTGAGGCTACAGGTACCATATAATAAGCGTCCGTCAGGTCGACGGTAGCCCCGTAACAATTCTAAGAAACTAAATCACGCATGATGAGGTAGTCCTCTAGCTTAAAATGTGGGGGAGAAATGAAAGAATATACATATTTCAAGTTCAAAATAAACTGTTTTCCTTCGGACGCCTTAGGTACCATAAAAATCAGGGAAAATACTTGATCTTCCTGGGGGGGGGGGGGGGGGGGGTTACAGAGACACACTACCTGGTCTGTTAAATTTTTAAATTAAATTGTTCATCTGGTTAATAAACACAGGATGTGAAAACATAACTAACCAGACGGTGATACAGTGTCAAAACTCAAAACCTGGGGAAGTAAATTGTTGGGCAGGTTCAAGCACACACTTATCCCAGTTAATAAGATATTTGATATCTCGACAGAGTTCGAACTGGTGTTCTTACTTACTAAGGAGAAAATTCTTTTATGTTGCAACACTCCAACGGGTTGAGCTATGGGGCAGATTTTAGATGAAGAACCTAGGATCACAAAGCCATCCATGTACATATTGACACAGTTTGGTTAAGAAGGTGGTGTCAAACAATAGGTCTCATTAAAATATGAACAATAGGGGGGGGGGGGGGATATTGTCAGCCCCATCTTCAAGCATGAATCTAAGAAAATTCGATACTCCGTAGCAATAGGAACCATATAATACACATCCATGGGGTCCACCGTGATAGTGTGATAGCCCTCAAAACTCAACTGTAAAAGATATTCAATTTTCAAAAGCCAAACAACATTTCCCCCCGGATGACTTGGTTATCAGAAGGAGTCGGAGAAACTACGTGATCCTCCCTGGTGGGCTAATGACACCCTATCCGGTCAGATACAAGCTCATTAATGACATTTGGTTAATGAAAATGGGATCCTGAAAACGTAGCAGCAGATTAAATTGGACGTGAACCTCCTTCACTCAAGCTGCGATATCTGATTTATCTGCTCTATTGGTTTAGACATGTCGATAATATCATCATTCTATGGAAGGGCACAGAAAGACAACTAAATTCTTTTCACGAAAAAATCAATAAATTAGATCCCTATATCAAATTCACCCTCGAATTCGGCGGGAATAAACTAAATTTTATTGATCTGTCGACCTCTTTGGTAAATGAGAAGCGTGATTTTTCAATTTATAGAAAAGATACATATAGCGATATAACGATCCATAGTACTTCAAATCACCCTTTAGTACATACGCATGCAGCCTTCCGTAGTATGATCAACCGAGTACTATCTATTCCAATGAGTGAACAAAATTTATCAAAAGAAAAATCCATTATCAAAAGCATAGCGGCTAGTAACGGATATGGAGGAAATCTCGTTGATACCATATGGGATAAGGTTCTTAGGAAAAAGAGTAGGGAAAAAGTTTCCAATCTGGCTCGGGAAGATGTAACTTTAGAAGAAAAGCAATGGATAAGTTTACCTTATTATGGAAAAATTTCTGATAAAATTGGCAAAATTCTATCATCGAGAGGTTATAAAGTAGGTTTTAAAACTAAAAATAGTCTTAAAGCATTACTAGGATCCGTTAAGGACAAAATCAGTGTTCAGAATAAAAGTGGAGTTTATAAATTAAAATGTTCTTGTGGCTACAAATATTGCGGTCAGACTGGTAGGAAATTTAGGGAAAGAATAAACGAGCATCTGGAAGATTTCAGGGAAAATAAGGGTAAGTCTACATTTGCAAAACATCTTAAGGAATCCAATCATAGTTACAATTTTGATTTGACAGACAGTTTGTAGAATTTCTTCATTTTTGCCCAAAGGGAGGTATGTTGAATGTACTTGAAAAATTCGAAATTATAAAAAGTGACAGGTCTGGTAAATGTTTAAATGAGGATATACCTACCTCAATATATTTCACCACTGATAGGTCCATTTCTGTAAAGCTTGGAATTATCCCTTCACACTGTTGAAACCATATTTAGTTATTTCCCCCTTTCACTTCATCTGATTAGCTATAATCCCCTTTCACTTTGTATGCACTTAATTGGTTGTACCTCCTGCCCCTTTCCTTTCTCTCGACCAATGGGATTCAATCTCCCTTCACCTGTCACTATATAAGCTGTGTCCTTTCTAATGTGTCTTTGTTACTGATGATGGCCTAACCGTCGAAATCGATTCAACATTGTAACTCTTTATTTTTCGTGGAAATAGACAACGTTTTTCACTAACTTCCGTTTTGTAATGGGTTTCCACAACTTCGTCGCGAGTGATTTAGTTCATGCAACTCCATATCAGGAATTTATAAATGAACTTAAACGGCCCCGGAAGGGGGGCCGAACATTACCTGAGGCTGTTAACTCGGAAGTTGCTGGGTTGAATTCAAAAAGGAAATCCCCCCAACGTCCCATCTGCACCTGGAGGGTTGATTGGGTCGACAAATTCTACCCCATCCACATCAGAACCCGAAATTGAAAAATAATCTCCGGGAGGGTCATAATCGGGAAAATACCCCGTATTTCCATCCCCTTGAGCAAGATGGAGGTGATATTAGACACACCATAAAACTTACCTTGCCCACCGACCGAAATTACGGGTTCGGTCCCGATCGGGTGAAATATCACTCTCCCGACTATAAAACGCTGCAAATTATTTCACAAAGGTTTATTATTTTTTCAATTGAGTTTGATCGTAGTTTTAGTTGGCTTGCGTACGTCATAAGGCCCATCCAGACTCCTTGGCGTGTCCTATTTCGAGTTGCCACAACCTATAGGCACTTATGGAATTATATACGGGTCATTTCACGCGAACGGCCAAACTTTTTTTTTTCGATATTTTTTAAAAGTCCTGATTTTCTAGTACGCTGTACCCATTGGTAATACAAGCTAGGATGCAAATTTTCAGACCCCTTCTTCGCCCAGCCTTTTCTCTACAACTGTCCGAAGTTTAGGGGTGTGCGCCAAACACTAACTTTTGTTTTAATTGCTCAACCGTTGTTGTGCCCAAAAAAATAAGTAAGGTGGCCAATTCTTATGGTAAATCGTCTTATCTTTCTGGTAGTCATGTCTAAATTCACAAACAACTCAAGCTTTCACGTGAAAACTCAAAATAAAAACTTCTTTTTCACATTTCATCAATTCCGCATTTTTTGAAGAAAAAAAATTTTTGATCTTAAATCATACCTACCAGTATGTAGAATACGAGGTTAAGAGGACGTAATGGGCAGACAAACGGTTTGTCGCCAGTGGTACTTAATGTACGGCCTGAACTCCCAAAAAACGTGAGCTTCCCCATGAAAACTCCACATTTCATCAATTTCGCATTTTTTGAAAAAAAATTTTTTGATCTTAAATCATACCTACTAGTATGTAGAATACGAGGTTAAGAGGACGTAATGGGCCGACAAACGGTTTGTCGCCAGAAGTACTTAATGTACGGCCTGTACTCCCAAAAAACGTAAGCTTCCCCATGAAAACTCAAAATAAAACTTCTTTTGCACATTTCATCAATTTCGCATTTTTTGGATACAATTTTTTTTTCATCTTAAATCATACATATCAGTATGTAGAATACGAGGTTAAGAGGACGTAATGGACCGACAAACGGTTTGACGCCTGCGGTACTTAATGTACGGATTGTACTACCAAAATAAAAGAAAAATTGAATTTTCATGATAAAATTTGCACCTATCTGATGTGCCGTCAAATATGAAGTTAGTTCCAAGCAAATTTGATAAACTGGGGACTTTACTCGTATAATGAAAACTCAATTTATATTTTATTTAGGCAGTACAGGCCGTGCATAAAGTACCGCTGGCGTCAAACGGTTTGTCGGCCCATTACGTCCTCTTAACCTCCTCGTATTCTACATACTGATAGGTATCATTTAAGATCAAAATATTTTTTTTTCTTCAAAAAATGCGAAATTGATGAATGTGAAAAACAAAGTTTTATTTTGAGTTTTCGTGAGGAAGCTCACGTTTTTTTGGCAGTACAGGCCGTACATTGAGAACTGCTGGCGTCAAACTGTTTGTCGTCCTATTAAGTCCTCTAAACCTCGTATTCTACCTACTGATAGGTATGGTTTAGGATCAAAAAAATTTTCTCCAAAAAATGCGAAATTGATGAAATGTGAAAAATAAATTTTTATTTTGAGTTTTCATGGGGAAGCTTACGTTTTTTGGGAGTACAGGCCGTACATTAAGTACCACTGGCGACAAACCGTTTGTCCCATTACGTCCTCTTAGCCTCGTATTCTACATACTAGTAGGTATGATTTAAGATCAAAAAATTTTTTTTCAAAAAATGCGAAATTGATGAAATGTGAAAAAGAAATTTTTATTTTGAGTTTTCATGGGGAAGCTTACGTTTTTTAAGAGTAAAGGCCGTACATTAAGTACCACTGGCGACAAACCGTTTGTCGGCCCATTACGTCCTCTTAACCTCGTATTCTACATACTAGTAGGTATGATTTAAGATCAAAAAAATGTTTTTCAAAAAATGCGAAATTGATGAAATGTGGAGTTTTCATGGGGAAGCTCACGTTTTTTTGGGAGTTCAGGCCGTACATTAAGTACCACTGGCGACAAACCGTTTGTCTGCCCATTACGTCCTCTTAACCTCGTATTCTACATACTGGTAGGTATGATTTAAGATCAAAATTTTTTTTCTTCAAAAAATGCGGAATTGATGAAATGTGAAAAAGAAGTTTTTATTTTGAGTTTTCATGAGGAAGCTTAAGTTGTTTGTAAATTTAGACATGACTACCAGAAAGAGCAGACGATTTACCATAAGAATTGGCCACCTTACTTATTTTTTTGGGCACAATAACGGTTGAGCAATTAAAACAAAAGTTAGTGTTTGGCGCACACTCCTAAACTTCGGACAGTTGTAGAGAAAAGGCTGGGCGAAGAAGGGGTCTGAAAATTTGGCTCCTAGCTTGTATTACCAATGGGTACAGCATACTAGAAAATCAGGACTTTTAAAAAATATCGAAAACAAAAGTTTGGCCGTTCGCGTGAAATGACCCATACGCATGTTCATATTTCTCGATTTGAGCTCCTATCTATTCAAATAGTTATTGCCTTAATAATATCATTATCTAAGTACGTACGAAAAGTCGAGAGGATATGCTATTAAATATGCGTAGGAAAAGCATTGGTATTAACACAAAAATATGACCTAGAAAAAAACATATATTCATGCCTCGAAGGAACGCTGTACCCACCTGATGGTGCCGCGGTGTATTATATGGGTATAACACGTAAAAGTAATAAATATCCATTCTCCTACACTCCTCTGCTACGCCCCTGGTCACTCCAGCCACCACAAGGTGCCGCAGCGCCTCCTCTCACTCCACCCCCAGCTCACCCCCCGTGACCCCCTGCCAAGCGTGCGTCTAACACTCAAAGCCTCGAAAAAGACACTTTTTCGCCCGTTTTTGGCCTATAGCATCTATGCGAGTAAAGCGATCGGGATGGTTAAACGTTAGGACCAACTAGACCCTAAATGGAGTCTATGTGCGAAAGAACGGGTTTTTTAAGTAAATTCTTAGGCCTTTTATGGCTCGGACGGCGGACGGACATTTCAAATTTGGATTCTACGCACCTTCAAACGTAAAGTGACAAAGTTTGAGGGGGGGTTATACAACTTTTTTGCTACACGATCACATAGGCTTATTATTGGAAATGATGAACCAAAAAACTAGGAAAACGTCTCTCCTGGTTCTCTGTGAGCAATAAACACGAGTTTCCTGCGATTCTTCTTCCTCAAACTCCTGTCCCACTCCCAAAGTGACGTGACCAAGGGAAGGATTGCGAGAGCCACACATATTACACACGATTCCGGAATGAAGAACTAGCCACAAACAAGATGCAATTTAAACGGAAGACACCAGCACCAAGCTCGCCCAAAGATTTTGAGAGAAAAGCTAATAGAAAACTAGCAGCTGAACTAGGAAGCTGTCAGCTGATAGTGTTTACACAAAATCTCCGTCTGAATTAACGCACAGCTGAAGGAAAAATTAAGCTTTCAGGACCATGGACAGTGCTGCCAATGTGGCCAGGCTGAGTATTGGTTGACACAACCTCCTGGAAGGCGCCTGCCCTTCTAATTTTTGAATTTTCTCTTTAAAATGGCTCTGTTCGACGCAGTGGCTGAGGGCCACTACATTGTTAAACCACCCTCTAGTACCGCTAGATATAAATTTAATTTATAAATTATAAGGGGATGTGAACCCTATAATGTTACAGTGGATCAGTAAGTACAGCGCTCTTCAATATTTCTAAGAAGTATTCGTCACGCAAATGTCATTGTATGATATAATTTCAAGAGAACGGAATTCACAATGAAATGGAATTATTTTCATAAAATGGGATTACAAAGGTATGAAACAGAGTTCTTACTTCGCACTGGCCTCGTATTTAACTTTTCACAGAACAGCAATGGTACACAATACAGAGGTCGTGAGTTTTGTTCCTTAAATTAAAATCGGTACATGCATTTGAAAGAGATATTCCCCCACCACTTTCAGAAAACAGCAATGGTCTTTATTATAAAACAGGCAAAGATCAGCCGAGCTGCTAAAGAAGCATCTCACTCACAAACGCAGTCAGAATGAGAGAGAATCCAACTAATGGCTCGGCCGAATTCGGATTATATCATGCGTCTTGTGGCTCACCATCTTTTGTATGCAGAGTGTCTTTTTGGGATATCACACATTCTTTTGTGATCAAGGAGGAAAATGTTGGGATTCGGGGGATGCTCAGGATGGTGTCAGTCATGTTATAAGACTTTTATTGTTCGAATATAAATTTCCAAGGGTGAATAGAAGAGAATTTAGGTCATGTAGCTGATCAGGATGGGAACCATGGTTTCGTTAATCCCTTAATTCCCTAGAGAAGTTCCCCACCAAATTTCAACTTCCATGAATAAACAGGAAGGAATTTAACTAACTCAACTGATTGAGTCTTTGAGTTTAGACCCATAGTTGTGCTACCAAATTTAAACTTCCTTGGGTCAACGAGGGAAAATTTAATTCACTCATCTTATCAAGACTTGGTCATAGCAGTTCCAAAACCCAGAAAGGTACTTCGTAAAGTCAAATGTTCCAAACTTTATCAAAATTGGCTGAGGAGAGATGGTAGAAGTGGATGGGCATGAAAACAGGTCAAGACTAGAAAAAACTAAGAAAGTCCAAAAACATGCATTTTGACACCTCATTTAACTTATATAGATTCGATATACCATTACATATTTGGCATCAGGTGACTCAGGGAGCATGCGAAGAAAATTAAGTTTGAGCAGGCCAGCAGCTTGGTGAGGAGGTGGCCAATGTTGGGAGACTAGTGTCTCGCTGTATAAAGTGAAGAATGAATTACCTTAAGAAAGACTTTATTGAACAGAAACGTACAAGCAAAATTAAAACTAATGCAGAATGGAATTTCACATGTGCTATGGACGCATTTGACACATGTGACCGGTTAATTATGTACAAATAACGCAAACAAACCAGTATGTGTTATAAGGGTCTTTTCAGTTGATTTGCTTCGTTAGTTC
This sequence comes from Adelphocoris suturalis, assembly GCA_030762985.1. Lineage (NCBI taxonomy): Eukaryota > Metazoa > Arthropoda > Insecta > Hemiptera > Miridae > Adelphocoris > Adelphocoris suturalis. The sequence continues at coordinate 3,471,551 of CM061042.1, read as the reverse complement.
GGGTAGTCACATTGCTGGCAGAGGGCTTCTCACCTGTAAAAGATACATCTCATTTCACTGTATTCAGTACACCATAAGTAATTTCTGGAATGGATTTATCATCGACATTAGCCAACAAAGTTATAATAGTGTTGTTATATCAAGGAATAGAGAGACCGAACCTGTATTTCTCTGTATGTGTCTTTTCAGATCACGAAGCCTAGTAGCTCGGTAGTTACATTTATCACAGGCATAGGGCTTCTCACCTGGAAATAATCGTGAACTTCACTATATTCAGCGGACACAATGGAAAACTTCTGGAATCTTGTCTAAAATTAATTACAGTTAAAGTAATTTTAGTGTGGTTCTGTCAAGGAATACAAAACAAACCTGTATGTGTCCTCATGTGTATTTTTAGCTGATAAACCTGAGCAGATCGGTAGTCACAGCTGTCACAGGCATAGGGCTTTTCACCTGTCAAAGAAACATCAAACTTTACTACACTCAGTGAACACAATGGAAAATTTCGGGAATCAGGTCTAAAATTAATAACCCATACAGTAATAATAGAGTGGTTCTGTCAAAGAATAGAAAAAAAACCTGTATGTGTCCGTATGTGTCTTTTCAGATCACGAAGCCAACTAGTTCGGTAGTCACAGCTATCACAGGCATAGGGCTTCCTACCTGCAAAAGAAAAGTCCAATTTCACCACATTCAGCGAACACAACGGATAATTTCTGGAATTTAATCTAAAATTGATAGCAGTTTAAGCAATGTTAGTGTGGTTCTGTCAAGGAATAAAAAGTAAAAACCTGGGTGTGTTCTCAAATGTTTTTTCAGATCATGAAGTTCAATAGCTTGGTAGTCACAGCTATCACAGGCATAGGGCTTCTCACCTGCCAAAGAAAAGTTAAATTTCACAGCATTTAGCAAAAACAACGGGTAGTTTCTAGAATCTGGTCTAAAATTGATAACAGTTAATGCAATGTTAATGTAGTTCTGTCAAGGAATATTTTTAAAAAAACCTGTGTGTGTTCTCCAGTGTCTTTTCAGATCTCTATGTTTACTAGCTCGGTAGTCACAGCTATTACAGGCATAGGGCTTCTCACCTGTCAAAGAAACATCAAGCAATTTAAAAAAAAATTAAAAACCTGTATGTGTCCATAAGTGTTTTTTCATATCACCAAGCCTACTGGCTCGGAAGTCACAGCTTTCACAGGATAAAGCTTCTCACCTATCAATGAAATGTAACATCGGTTAATAAAGTAATGTTAGTGTTGTTCTAAACAAGATTGAAGAAAACCAACCTGTGTGTGTTACTAAATGAGTTTTCAGACACCTTGGGTAGATAGTTCGGTAGTCACAGCTATCACAGGCATAGGGCTTCTCACCTGCAATAGATACATCTCATTTCACTGTATTCAGGAAACAGGAAGAGTAATTTCTGGAATTGATCTATCAATGCCATTAGCTAACAAAGTTATAAATGGTGTAGTTCTATCAAGGAATAACAAAAACAAACCTGTATGTACTAGTGTTACGCTCCAGGAAAATAACTCTCACAGTCAAAGAGGTTTGATAACCCTGGCCTCATAGCTCTGATCGTTAGAGTGTCGCAACTTCGGGAAATTAATAATAATTTCTCGTAGTTGTGACGACGCGAGTTTGAACTCCTGTTGAGGTATCAAATATTTTTGGGCCCTTACAGTGGCGCAGTCGAAATAGGACCCGCAATCATACGAAACAATAATTAATTAAATCCCTCTCGAGCCAAAAGACTGTAAACATCTCATTTCCTGTCTTTAGCACCTTTCACTTCCTCACTCACTTGAGTCAAAACACACTGTGACAATGACCTCGCTTGACTGCTGACTTGTTCCAGTGAGCATCTGCTGAGCCAGCGGCGTGCAGTTTCACTTTGTCATTCGTCCGACCCCAAACCAGCCGAGACGGCTGGTATTTGACTCCGGGGAAATGTTACGCTCCAGGAAAATAACTCTCACAAGCAAAGAGGTTTGGGTACTTTCCCGTTATACCCCCCTCAGACGCCCGCCCGATGTTTCTAGGCATTATTCTTACTTAGATTATGTTATGTTATGTATTTTTGAGATGCGAGCTTGCGAGCATCCAGACCGCCAAGGTATACACATCATTCTGACCTACATGTCCAACTAATCTGTATTTTTACCAAGGGATTGACTACTTGATGTTATGCAATTTTGAGATGCGTGCTTGCCACCAACCTATACACAGTATTCTGATCGATTTGTGCAAATTCATGTGCATTCTACCTGTGCGAATTCATGTAGAGGCAATCAAACCACAACCACGCCAATTTGTTTCAACGAATCCTCACCGACATCAGCAACTTCAGGGATCTTCTTGGATTTTTCTGAAAGGGAGCATAAGCCATTCTAAACATTTCTAATCCCACCCAAACCATGGGCAGGAGGGGGTGGAAGCCCCTTTTAATGCATTCGCGGTGCTCAATCTTCTATGGGCTGCCACATTAAAATTTGATCAAGAGCACTTCGTATGTCAGCGACAAAGTTACTTTTCTGGACCCGCAGAACACGATTACCCAACAGAACCTTGTGTAGTCATTTCTTTGGTGCAGTTTTTTGTGATTTTGCTAAGGAGGTAAGCGTTTTATTTTGCTTAAAGTGTTTTATTTTGCGTTTTATTTGCCCTCCACATTTTCAAATTTGATTGTTTCCATGGTTTTTCTCAATCCGCTATTTGTGCAGATTGCATTTATGCTATCATTTTTTGGAAATACGAGTAATCAAAGACAACATGTGAAAATGCAATGTCAATTACTAGTTCCCAAACTGATGCTCCCCTCAGTGATTTAAAGTGCTGTAAATATGGATCTCTATTCGTTCTTGTCATTCGTTCTTTATTTTTTTTATTTTTATAAATACATAGCAACTCACAAGCTGCTAGTTTACTGTTAGAATCGTATTGTGCCTATGATTTCAAGAAAACATTGGACCTATTTTTTGATGAAACATCCGGTGATATTTTCAACTTTGTCTTTATGAATACTCTTATTAATTTTATATTTAGATTAATAAAACTAAGTTCAAATGCTCAATTTATTTGTAAAATGTTGAAATTAAATGTTTTGTTGATACAAGGAATCATTTACAGCAGAAGAACTGCTGTGTCAATAATAGGGTGTCAATCACAGGTACAACAAAAAATGTGGCTGTCAAATACTGGGTCAAAAAATTGATGTCAAAAAACAAATTTATGATGTTTTAGGGCTTGAATTAGTGATTTTTTCAATACCGAGCAGTTTGAGGTCATCCTGATGCAGCGTAAGCTTCAAGTTTGAACAAACGAAAAAACATAACTTGATCACTTGTCAAACTCAAAATGCCTCTTGAGGTGTCAAACACTGGCCCCACCACCCTAAATAAGTAATTTCAGGTATAAGAACATGGGGTACATTCGGAATGAGCGCTAAGTGTCCTATAAGAATAGCTCATAAAATAATTTTGTCTGCCTAGAATTTGTTTTGGGCGCCGGGGAAAGGGAAACTGGAGTGCGGAAAAATCGTCAAAATGCGGATCACCCTATCTTTTAACTTCAGATTAACTGCCCTCCATTATCATGACGCACCCCTGAAGCTAGGTCATATAGGAAAAAGCTTCGTCTATCAGAGGGATGCCCTATTATAATCAATTCTGGCTGTTCCTTAAGGAAGATTGTTACCTTTCAACTGCTTATCAGAAAGTGGGTCAGTCTCAATCTCCGATGTTGCATTGGGAATACTCAGTGGCCTGTAGAATGTAATCTCCTTGTCCGTGTCAACAGTCTCCATCTTGATCTCTCCATCTGGATCTTGACCAAAACAAAGATATATAACGCTCATTAGCTGGGTCTGTTAAATATTTCGTAGAGAAGAATACCAACAAAATTATCAAGAACACATTGGATCAACTGCCCTCCCGCTTCAGGTCCTATAGGAAAAAGCTTCGTCCATCAGAGGGACACCCTATTAGAATTGTTTGAAAAGGGTGGTGGAATAAACCATGCACAAGAGAAAAACGTCTGCCAAGTTGGGTGGGCAGTACATCTTCCTCAGATTTTGTAACACGGACATATAGGATAGTTAAAGAACAAAATACGAGTCGAAATGATTGATAAGTCAACAATATAAGAAAACACTGTGCATGCACACTGACTACTAGTTTTCCAATGGTCCTTGAAATTTAAAGAAGAACGTCTAGGAGCTAAGCCGCACAATCCTTGAGAATTTCATAAAAATCGGTCCATTAGTAACGGAGTTTTAACTGCGTCGATCAATTTTAGTTTTGCGCATGTACTATAGTCATAACTACACCAATCACGATATAATTCATTGGAAATTTTCCTGGAACATAAATATAACCATCTACTCTGAATATATTGCGCAATATACAATGTCAAATTGTACTATGACATTTATTTTTATATTCAATTGAGAATGCAATAGTTCCCTCATAACAGACTGGGTTCATTTAGTTCCATGGATGGCTTTTAGGGCCATGGTGACAAATGGTGCATGGTTTGGCGCCTTAAACCTGGTATGACTCCTTGAGTTCAATCGTTATCTGAATACTTCAATTAGGATTCCCTTGCATTCTAAGCAAAATTAAGAGAGATGGTTTCGTCAGAATGAAATCAGTACTGCGAGGTCTCAGTGTGTTAAGTATGTTTGGAAAGTAATGCTTGTGATTTCCGCTGAATGCTAATTTCCAACCGATCCTCACCTCAGAACAAATACATATTAATTTGGGTGTGATGAGAGAAAGTGGATATGGATAATCCCATAGGGGCTATTTCCAGACAAGAACACATTATGGCTAGTAAAGGACTTGTTACCAGAATAGGGGATCGTAGGCTCATCCTTAGCAGGGAGCCAAAGGTGGGGCTGAGGTAACGAGGCTGTAGGAGATGAGACGGAAGCGTCTAATTCCTCCTTGATGGCTGCTTCTGGATCTGCAAAGATATTTTCATGCAATATTAACAATCAGGAGATGTTTAAGGTGACATCACTTGAGCTCATATAGCTATACGTTTCATATGACATACTACAATCTCATGTTGTAATTCACTGGCCTAGTGAATGCAATAGTTTCCTCAGGAAAGTCTGGGATCATTTAGTCTCATGCATAAATTTACCTTGCATGGTGCGAGTTCAGTTACTATCATTATTAATTCACTTTGTATTCTGCTAGCATTCCAAGCCAAATTAAAGAAAAATCATTAGGTTAAAAAGTTGTCCCATTAACGTGCTAAGGATGTTTTGAATGTAAAGTTTGAAATTTTCGCTTAATGCTAATACACAAATCGCCCATCGCTTTCCCTCACAATTACAAAATCAGCGTTTGCTGCAGACAGTGCTACGTATCTACCAGCTAACCAACCTACTTCTGGATTTGAGTGATTTCGGTTCAGTGTACTCAGGTGTGCTTAAAGAACGAAGGAATTGCTAATACTTTTTTTCTAGTCTTCTTGCTACAATTTGGAATAATAACAAATTTTACACATAGTAACCCTACACCCAATGGGTGAAATTTGTGAGTGTTCAATAGGTCTGAGTGCTCAGTAGAGAGTAGATTTGTGACTTCTGAGCCATGTGAGGATAATGTCAAATTATAATTAGAATGAGATCATTCAGGTGAGGTATTCTGTAATACAGCCGATGCAAATACTAACCGAGAAGATAGAGGTCTATTGTAGACCTTTGCGAACATTGCGGAGTAATGTGTCCACCCCGTAGCGCAGAAGATGGAATGAAATGAAACTCCATTTAGTGCTGCCACGGACACTGTCGCATGGCGAGTGGAGTAGGCGGAGAAGGTGATAATGTCGACTCCTGCATTGTTGAGGGTCCTAGATACCCACCGGTTAAGCTTTTACCTATATGATCACAGACCGAAAAGGATTCGGTTGTATGCAGTGTTATGGGCCATCCACGAATTGGCAATTATATCATCAATTTCAAAGCAACAGAAAACATTGTGACTGATGTATCCAGCAGAATGATTTGAGATGTAAAACCTTAGGTTCTCACTCATACGTATATCATGCATTTTTCAATTGATATTCAAGATATAACTAAGCAATTTGAATTCTTCAAAGAATATTTTGCATGAGCATGAGAGCATTAAACCCTCTATAAGTTCTAAGTAACTATATAATTACTAACTCAACTTGCCTTCGGGAAAGTTTGAGTACAATTATAGTAGGTCGAGGAGAAGACTGTTTACTTATGCAGCGGCACGTTTCACATCACGCGCGGTTACTTTTCAGAGAAAAAGATTTGAAAAACCGGCGGAATGCGGATTTTTTGAAAAGCCACCAGAGTTTACACTCCCCTATGTTGGCAACCCTGCGTGCCTCCACACGCTCCGCCATTTTGTAGGATGTGAAACTCTCGTCACTTTAGTTGAAAGATTAGTGGATGACTGGGTGGCTGAAAAAAGGCGCCAGCCTAGGGTGGGCACTGAACAGTCTTCTCCTTGACCTACTATAATTGTACTCAATCTTTCCCGAAGGTAAGTTGAGTTGGTAATTATAGTAAGGTCTTCGTAGAAGACTGTTCACTTATGCAGCCCATTTAGAGATATCATTCACCTGCTGGCCGGGAGAGGTGGTGAAGGCGTGAGAAAGCCCCTTAGGAGTAAAATCCAGACGAAAAATGTTCACTAGTGGTACACACCTTTGGTGCGTAGGGGCCCCACCTGATCCACCACTATATGACGTACCCCCCCCCCCCCCCCCCCCCATTTTTTTGTACACCTGATATCAGATAAAATTGGATCTGGAAAAAGAGGGAGCAGAGACTATCAAGAATCGGAAATGGGGTCGGAACTAATAAAGCGCCTCTATTGTCGAGCTTTCGAAAAATATATTTTCTTCATCAGGGCTCTTCTCATGGTGCTTCTCATCAGCACTAGGAGCCCTTGAGCCCTGATGAAGAAAATATATTTTTCGAAAGCTCGGCGATAGAGGCGCTTTATTAGTTCCGACCCCATTCCCGATTGTTGACATTCATTACTCATAGTGGGTCGATCTTGACATCATTAAGAGAGATTCAAATGAACACAAGATGAACCGCAAATCTGTAGAAACATAAACTTGTGTGTCAAATATGAAATGTATAAGTAGGAGTGTCCCATCAAGGCGAGATGGAGAACGAGGCAAGTGGCACTCTTACATTACAATGGGAATGTACGTCAAACACTGAGTGGTAAAGTTAATCTGAGCCATAATAAAAATAATTGCTCCAAAACATAGGCATGCAGAGATAAGTACAATCTGTATAGAGCTAGCTACATAATTATGCAAATGTAGAATAATATAAAGTAAACTCGAATATATCGAATATATAAATGTGCTACACCCAATGGGTGTAATTTGTGAGTGTTCAGAAGATAGAGGTCTATTGTAGACCTTTGCGAACATTACGGAGTTATGTGTCCACCCCGTTGCCCGGAAGATGGTATGCAGCGAAACTCCATTTTGTGCTGCTGCGGACACTGCCGCATGGCGAGAAGGTTATAATGTCGACTTCTGCATTGTTGAGGGTCCTAGAAACCCACCGATTAAGAGTTGCATGGGAAGCCAGATGGCCCGGGGGACATATTGTCAATAAGAGGTGATCCTGATGGAGCGACTGTGATGTAGCTTCCAAGTACTGCTGCAGAGCAGAAGGGATGCATAGTTTCGGCTCCCCATTCAAGTATGGGAAGCTCAATACTGGAGCCGTCGCCTGAGGGTGAGACGTTTTAAGCAAGGAGGGTATAAAAATCCGAACTCCCGCAGTATGAAATTTGATGATGGATCTCCTGATCGCTAGGATGGTTTGTGGGTGCTGCCCTGAGGCCAGGAGTAGAAGAATGGCTAATTTTATTGTCAAAAATGCTAAAGAGGCGTCTGATGACGCATTAAAAAAGCGTAGTAGGTACTCATATTTAGCGGCTGGGGGTCGCAGGCGAAAAGTGGCCTTAAGGGGACCACTCCACCCCAAAAAAAAATTTTTTTTTTAAATATTTTTTTATGACTTTATCATAAGCTATATAATAATAGGAACACATTGTAAAAATTTCATCAATTTTTTATTGTTGGAAGTCGTATTTACATAGGACCAAAGTCAGTAACCTCCCGGTTCGTAAGATGACAGGTGACAGGTGACAGCTGTTGTTGTCGGTTGATATTTTCGATATTTGTTAGTAAGTGGTAACCATGAAAGACGAACAAATGATTCACACCAACATGGATATGATAAGACTGAATAAATTCGATTCCATGAAACCATGGGCTTGAGCTTGAGGAGCGAGATCAGTGGCGCTGCCAGGTGAGCCCAGCGCGGCTGTGGTTGGTTGAAGAAAACTCGCTCTCCTGTAAAACTGTGTTTTCGCACACTGAGGAACACGTTTCTCCGGAACCACTCGGAGGATTTTGATAAAAAAAATTTTTTAGTGTTCGTATTGAGTAGCTCTACAAATCTGCTGCAACAGTTTTCGGAAATTATGTTGAACAAAAATTAGGTTTCAATGGAGGTCAATATTGAGAAAAGTTTGTGCTCCAGCCAAAATTCAGGATTGAAGAATTTCAAAAATATGACTCAGCAGATTTTTAGAGATCGGTAAGACAAATAAGTTGAAAAAAAAAATCGATACCACTCATATTGACTGAGGAAAACGTTCCCCAAGTTTGAAAAGTTGGTAATTAAAAGATCGTCATTTTTGAATTTTTTCTGTGTCCCATGTTATGATTTATTCGTTGCCGTTCTGATTTTGGGTAATATACCTTTGATTGAATATGTGATGAAATTTTCAAGGTCCTGGAGTAAATAGGAACAGAGATAATGAAGATATAAGTTGGAGGGCGCGCCAGGTGCCAACCAGGGTGGAGTGGTCCCCTTAACATAATGTTTGATGAGGGCTTTGGATCCCAAGTCCGAGCCCGAAATCGAGGATACGGCTGATCTATGAACGTTGAATGAACTGAAAGAGTGGCTAGAGCCCAGAATACTCTCAAAAAAGTGAAAGGGCCCGAGCCTTGGGAGTGAAAACGAGACCCATTGATTAAATGAGGTGGCGTATTATTTCAATGTAGAAGGGGCTAATGAGTTAGCTGAGAGTGTTAGCTACCTCTAAAGAGACTCCCTTTCTGATCCAGGCCCTGCTGACAAAATCGCTGCCATCAGTGACACTTGTTGGAGTGATGGCATGTTGGCTCCTCCCCTGGAATGATCAAGAAATAGTTCGTGGGATGGGCTGAACTATCTAGTATACTCATGAACACTGAATACCACGGCTGGGCTGGCCATATTGGGGCAATTACTTTTCCACTGGTGTGTTCCATTTTGATCTTCTTAGCACTCTAGGGATGAGAAAGGGAGGTGGAATTGCGTAGAAAAATTCACCCTGCCAGGGGTGTGTCAACCCCTTCCGAGCCATGTTCTGGCCAAAATTAGAAAAAACTAACACATTTGTATAACGATACTGACGTGAATACGTCGATAGAAGGAACTCCTAGTTGGTTTGCTATGCACTTGTAAATGTCATTACTAAGTTCCCATTTTGAGAAGTGGGGATTCAACCTAGATAATTCATCCGCTATTTTATTATCTCCTGAAGCTACGTATTTGGCACATACCCGTAAGTTTTGTTGCTCACAAAATGACCACATGCATCTAGCAATCTCGAGGAAATGAGGGAGATACACCGAACCCATTCTATTGATTGGGACACACAGCTGTCATTGGGACACACATTGGGAGACACAGCTGTCATGTTGTCTATGCAAAGCAAAATGCATTTGGAATGCCACGTATGAGCAAGGTGTGATAATTCTAGCCAAACAGCTTCTAATTCCTTCATGTTGATATGGACCTCCTTATGTTTGGGTTCTCACCAACTGTTGACTTTATGAGGGGGGCAGAAGCCCCCCACCCCCCACGATGAGGAGCTATCCGTCCAATGTATAATCATAATGGTCGCCCCGGATGGGAGAAGGGTTTCTATCTATGGCTATATTCCACCAATGTAATTCGGATTCAGCTTGGTGTGATAATAGACCTCTAACACAAAAGTTATAACCCGATCGATGAAGGGCGTCCACCTTTACTCTTTCAAATATTATGGCTAATAAAGGACTAGTTACCTGAAGTGGGGTTTGTTGAGTCTTCCTTAGCAGGGAGCCATAGGTAGGGCTGAAGTGACATGGCTGAAGGAGATGAGTCATAACCATCCAGCTCCTCCTTGATGGTCACTCCTGGATCTGCAAAGATATTTTCATTTAATATCAATAAACAGCATGCGGTAAAGGTTACTGAATAGGTACCTGTTCATCAAGATACTTGGATGACCTTGAAATTTGAAGATGTTTTTACCTATCTCTTTTCCTCACAAAGTGAAAAATCTGTGCATGCTGCAGACAGTGATATGCCCCACCTAACCAACTACCTTTGTACTCTTGAGTGAGTTTAGAAAGAACGAAAGAATTTCTTATTCTTCTGGCGAATTTCGGTTTAAATTAAGCTATTGCAATGGCTCGGAAAATTTTCAAATCAAAATTTTTGAAATCCGTTTTGAGACATTCTGAAAAGATTTCCTGCTTTTTTTTTTTTTTTTTTTTTTTTTTTTTTTTTTTAAATGTGTGTCATTTCAGGCGATAACTCTCTTTAGGATTTAGATAAAAATTCCATTCTTGCACCAAAAAATCACACACTCGCAAATGGAGTTGTAGGTTGTAATTGAATACAAGTACTTCTCGCTAAGAGAGCAGTAGCACTCGAGGAATGTCCAGGAGTTCGACTGATTGGGGTGGGGGAGCTGCTGCAGAGAATATGCACAACAACGATGGCTTGGGTGACAGGCGACGATCGAAGGAAATATGCTGAGCAGAAAAATATTCAGCAGGCATTGAGGGGCCAAATCACTCAATGACAGAACTGTTTGAAAATTATGAGACAGAAGGATTACTACTGGCCAAACGCCTTCAACTCATTGAGCAGACCTTTGAAACGCGCGTAAGTACTGGCCAAGATGTTCGAGATTTCTCTTTCATACTTACCGAGGCTTCCCTATGCTACTATTCCGCCAAAGCGACGCATCAATTGCGAGCCAAGAGGGGACGACAAAAGGGGACCCCCTTGCCACGATTCAATTAATAAGAAGTTTAAGAAGTTGTCAAGTTAAACAAAATTGGTACACAGACGATTCTACATGCAGGGGTAAGCTTTTTAAGATCCCTGAATGGCCGAAATGGGGATACCATCCAGCCAAGCAAGAGCTTCCTTATCAGTAAGAATGGATATGAAGAGGAAGCCCGGACACATCAATCATCACTTTCTCAAGGAAACGACGTCCTCCACAAATAACAGGACTGTCATACCTAAACACTAACTTCTCACCCTCCAGTAAGGTGAAGTATCTCGGTATTATACTGGATTCCAAGCTCAACTGGAAACCACATATTGAATGGAAGGTCAAAAAAATCACCAATAGCCTTTTCTGTGCCAGGAGAGCGATTGGAAAAAAGTGGGGACTTACCCCCATAATAGCCCATTGGATTCACCAAGCCATCATTCTACCTAGACTCCTATTTGGGGTGGTGGTGTGGTGGCTGGGTATTAAAAACAGCAAAAACCTGAGCAAAATCGAAAGATTAGCCTGCATGCTTATTAGTGGAGCTTTCCGTACTACCCCAACTAGGACCATCCAAATTATCATTGGACTAGCACCACTGGATACTCTCGCAATGGTTTATTCCATGCAAGCCGTGGTTAGGTTGAATATTTTGGGAGAATGGGTGTATGACACAAGTCATCTCTCACACTACACACAAGTAGGACACACCTACATTAAACAAGCTACTAATGCTTATGATCCAGAAACCCTTATGCCTTCTGATGAAATGAAGAGGAGATTTTTCTAGAACTTGAAATCCACCTTTGAAATAAAAGACAGAAACGAGTGGAACAATCAACAAACCCCTGTTGACACTATAGACACCATACACTGCTACACTGATGGTTCTAAGATAGATATGGGATCTGAACCTTCCTCTGGTGCTGGTGTGTTCATACCCAGCCTTCAAGTGGCAGATTCTTACAGCCTTGACAAATATGCAACTGTATTTCAATCAGAAATATATGCTATCAATAAGTGCCTGGTCACCTTACATAACCACAACACTTCTAACAAAAACATCCACATTTTTACTGATAGTCAGGCCAGCATCAAAGCACTCCTGAACCCCCTCACGACCTCAAAACTGGTCTGGGAAACAAAGAAATATATTAACAATTTGTTTCTTAACAACAACAGAATATCCATAAAATGGATTCCTGGTCATGAGAATCACGAAGGCAATGTTAATGCGGACGGTTTAGCGCGAGCTGGCTCAGGACAACAGTTTCTGGGTCCATCTCCTTCCATCTGCATTTCTAAAAATGCCTGTAAAACCAAAATTAAAAACTGGGTCACACAAGACCTCAACATTCTCTGGAGCAGGGAAACAGCTAGATATAGACAAAACAGAATGCTCGTTACGTCTTCCGATCCCAGACGAGCATACTGGCTTCTAAGTAAAAGTAGAAATTCAATTAGAACCATGATTGGCATCCTCACCGCACATTATGATTTCCGTAGGATGCTAAATATTATGGATAACAATATCCACCTATGTGCCCTTGCGGACTCGAGGAGGACTCCGCAGAGCACTTTCTTTGCAGATGCGACCGGTACTGGAGATCCAGAACGGAGGCATTTGGTCATCATATAATTGAACGTGCTTCCCTCAGAGATATTGAGTGGAAAAGAATCAAAAAGTTTGCTGATCTAAGCAAAAGGTTTGCTTGTGACGACTCCAACTCGGGGTAACCGGCGGAATCCTCTCTTAAATTAAAGGGGCCTCGTTTTGAGGGAGAGTATAAGTACGGTGACCATATTTATCTTAAGCAAAATCGGGACGGATAGAACTATCATGGGGGTCTGAGGGGTATAGAATACCCTCCATGGGGAGGAGGGTCCGGGGGTCCACCCCCGTAAAAGTTTGAATTTTTTACCCTTTAAAAGTTGGTTTTTAAGCCTATTTCATCCATTCAAACATTGGTTTATTAAGAGCTTCGTATCAAACTAAAAATAAGTAATATTCATTAAAGAATGTGGCACTAAGAATTACATGACAAAATAATTTCAAGAAGTTTATTACATACACAGAAAGAATATGTACCTTTTGCACGAACAAACTGAACTTCACGAACAACAGGTAAGTTTTTATAGTCAAATAAACAAACATTAATTTTCCAATATATGAAAAAATAAAAGTTAACAGAGCAGTCTGTTTACATCATTGTTCTTGTTATATTTTTTCACTAGGGCCAGGGGTACTCTTTTTACTCCAGTCGTACTTCTGTGTTGAGGAAAGTGCTCTCAGCAAGGACTCGTCTTTTTTTATTTTGTCGTACATTTCAACACACGACAAAGAACTGTTCATTTGGACAATTAGTAATGCTTTAACACAGCCTAGTGCCATTGAAGATTTTTCTGCGGTCCAAAAGTTGTTTATCAATGAGAAAGCTCGCTCGACTGAAGCATTTGTTCCTGGTAAAGAAAGAGAAAATTCTACCTGAGTTTTGAGATTAGGAACGCTTATTTCGTTTTCCTACAAGTCCTGAAATAAAGTCAGCCACCGTTTCTCAGTTGATAGTTTTTGTTCTTTCCATTCAGCCAGGACGACATCAGGAAGCTGTGTGTTCAGCACACTAAGCTCATTGAACAAATCATCAAGCGAGAGAGGTGGCCTATCTTGAAACAAATCCCAACTTTCCTCTAGTTCTTCCCACTTCAGCTGCTTCTTTAAGTCTATCCAAGACAGTTGACTCAAGCTGTCAACGTTTGATTTCCAAAGATCAAAATAAGTAATGCAGTGGTCATAAAAAGTTCCTACTGTATTTTTCACCTCTTGTAAATCGCATGCATTTCCTGCAGCAACACTGTTTCTTTGAAGTTCCTTTACTTTCATTGGTAGAAATAAAGACTCTTTTATGTCAACCAAGTTTTTGTAAAGAATCAAATATTCATTTGCTGCCTCTGTGGCAGAAACCTTCGCTGAGGTCGAGGGGGCCAACACAGTTGGGTCTCCAGACTGCTCCTGTGACTATGATAATAGTTATGTTGTGTGCGGTGTAAAGAAATTCCACGGTACTAATCATTCATTTTAAAATAAAGCTAATAACTTTTCATGATGATTTGGTTTGAAAAAATCTTTATTGGTGAAAATCGGGACATTTCTTTCCCAATTCGGGACCCCGGGACACAGGCTTTAAAACCGGGACTGTCCCGATAAAATCGGGACGTATGGTCACCGTAAGTATAAGCCGTTCATTCTGTACAGCCAAGCAGTGAGTGAGAAGCCCGGACACTTTTTGGCGAACTCAATGTCCAGGTGGTTTATTCCCAATGGTTCCTAGGAGGAGTGTGTTACGCTCCAGGAAAATAACTCACAGTCGAAATGGTTTGATTACACCGGCCTCATAGCTCAGTCCGATCGAGTAGGTTTTGCAACTAAGGGGAAATTTTCCCGTAGTTGTAAGGACACGAGTTCGAACTCCTGTCGAGGTATCGAATATTTTGGGCCGTTAAAGTTGCACAGTCGCTAACCCAGCCGTCTCGGCTGGTTTGGGGTCGGACGAATGACTAAGTGAAACTGCAGGCCGCTGGCTCAGCAGATGCTCGCTGGAACAAGTCAGCAGTCGAGCGAGGTCATTGTCACGGTGTGTTTTTGACTCAAGTGAGTGAGGAAATGAAAGGCATAACAACAGGAAATGTGATGTTTACAGTCTTTTGGCTCGAGAGGGATTTAATTAATTATTGTTTCGTATGATTTCGTGTCCTATTTCAACTGCGCCACTGTAACGGACTAAAAATATTTGCTACCTCGACAGGAGTTTGAACTCGCGTCGTCACAACTACGAGAAATTATTATTAACTAAAGCAGACAACTCTAAAATGACTAACTCGCAAGAAGAGATAATGAATAAGCTCTCTGGGGTAGAATCCAAGATAGACTAATGCATTGCAAATTACGATCAATTGTCACCCAGGGTCGACAACTTGCAGATCCGATATGGACCTCATGATGGGGGCGAATTTCGTCTTTGAGGCCCTGGAGGGTAGTCTGTCGAATCGCCCCATTCAGGCTTCCGAAATTTTGCTATCCGGGCATGCCATTGAATCAGCCATGGCCACAATGGCTCGTTAGTTTTTAATATTCCTGAACCTACAATGCCTGATAAGACCACCACAATGGAGCAATATCTAGGACTTCTGAAGCAGACCATCGAGCATGTTGGAGCCTGATTTACTCACTTATTCTAACCCACCAAAATGTTTTGGTTATTATAGCTTTGTTCGCAGTGCCGGTTGGAAACGGTTACCAACCGTTGGCGACCAGGTTTGTGATTGGTTTAGTGCGCATGCGTGACCAACACCTAATTTCAAACCGTTTGTAACCAAATCCGCACTGCGAACGGGTTTGACTAAAGTTAACCGTCGCATAGCCTCCAACAGCTGTAACCTGCTTGGTGGGCTGTGGGCTCGCCTCATCCTTTGAATAGGTAAACATTTCATGTATGAATAAAGAACCTGAACCGTAAAGGGGTGGCCTGCAAGACAACAGACAGGTTGAAAAATATTCATTGGGAAAAAACCTTCCAACAGGAATAAGAAATCCATGCTCAATCTTTTCTTGCCTCCAGCTGATGATTTTGTGGGAGAATGTGGTGTTTATCTCGCGGGAAGAATTTAAATCGAAGTCAACAGTCGTTCTTAATTTTTAATGTTAATAGCTTTACAAATAACTCTTCAGTTGAGATTAAGTAATAACATTTTACTGTTTGATTTTGTTGCTACTCAGACGAAGATTCCCATTCTACGTCGTTGTCACCAATAAGATTTTCCATATCACACAACTAGTAGGAAACTTTCAATAAATAACCGTAGAATTAAAACGAGGGTAAATGCTGAAATAGAAGTATACGAATGAATACCTTAAGAAAGGCTTTATTGAACGGAATTCATCTTAATTATGAAACGGGTTACAGAAATAAACAAAGTTGAAACTTGGTGACTGTCAACAACGCAAAACACTTGATGGGTTATTAATAATATTATAACAAATGCAAAGGTAGAACTTAGTGAACAGTGCACGTCATGCAGATGTCCGACAGCTTTCTCATCTCGTTCGGCTGGCTTATCGTCTCTCAGCTCGCTGAGCTCCCGCTACCCTACATCTCACAGTGGAATGATTTGATTGGCTACTTCGAGTAGCGGTGTGGTGGGGGACAAACCGTCAGAAGCTTTGTTCCAACAACGACAAAAAGGCGCCCTAGAGGAGCTCAGAGCCCGAAATTGCGTTCCAACAAGGTTATGGAGTTGGGAGCCCGGTGTTCCAACAGATCTTAGAGCGCCCCCAGAGCTGCTCCGGGGGTGCCCCAAGCAGCCCCACACTTTTGACGGGGTCTCATCGAGAGCTCCGAGCCCTACGCATGCGCATTTTGAAATAACCTGCTACCCTTGGGTAAACTACAATCCGCGTAACCTTCTCTAAACGTCAACAATTTTTTTCACTGCTTTGTTATCACATCTCACTATTATAAACAATTATTTTCTATTATTTCTATTCTATTATTTTCAAATTTTGGAGTATTGATGCATTTTTTTTCTCAAATGATGATTTGGAAGACTCATCTGACGATGAGTTGTACTTTTTTTTGGACTCTTCCGATGATGATGAAGAGGTGCTCATGCAAGATCGGAAACGGCCCAAAGTTATCGATTATATATCGATTTGAACTCTCGGGTGAGCTCCAAAGTGTTCCAACAAACACGAAAGTGGGCGACCATGGAGCTAACCCCTTGGCAACTCTCTGCAACTCTGGAGGAGCCACGGGGGTCGCTCTCAAAGCGCTGTTGGAACAAAGCTAGATCGGTCAGCAGAAATTTCTCTGACCGGTCTAACCGATCCACAACGCGTTTCAAACTAGTTTGGTGGTCACTGCGAACGGACCACTGTGGATGCTATACAGTCATATATTTCCTCAAACGGACACTGCGAACGCCCCAAACGCGTTTCCAACCATTTCTTACCGGTTTGATGGTCACTGCGAATTATGTTCTGCATTACCTAGGTACCTATTATTTATTTCATTATCTATGTTTTTATACTACTTATACCTAATTATTAGCGTTAGTCTGTCAATAAAGAGCTGATTTTTATTTTATTGTAATTTCATTTTTTTACACAATCAACAGACCCACGAGGCTTATGCGTAACTATCATTCAATTTTGTTTTCCAAATAAATCGAACCTAAGTATATCATTAATTTAGAGAAGTAAGTACTTACCACTTCGCAAGGAGTATGAATCCTAGGATTTATCTTTTCCGTATTAGCTGGGAAATGGAGGGAACAACAAATGTAGTAAGTATGTATGTACCCTTGTTCACGTGAGCTGTACTCTTGAATCCATGTTTTCTTGTACACTTTATCACCCACTTCTGCACGAGTTCGCAAATTTCACACTGTGATAAATGTCTCTTAACGAAATTAGTCAACTCTTTTCTTGTAGAGAAAGACGCAGCCGAAAGATCTTTTCGGAAAGGAAGGCATGGTTTCGAAAAACCGAAAAACCTCGCCTGGACACCTGAAGACTATAACTTGGCTAACCTTTTCAACTGTCACTTCGGCAAATCCCGTAGGCACAATGTTGTTTTTTTTTTTTTTTTTTTTCAAATGTGTTTTTTTGTCGTTAATGTAAAAATGATAGTTCTTTTATACCTGAACAATAATTATTCTTGTTTTATAAATGCTTACTTGGTTGTTTATTATTCTTCTATAAAAATAATACTGTACAGATTCAGTTCCTTCTGAGAGGCTATTCTCTCAAGCAGGCTTAATTTTAAGCTCCTTGAGAAATCGCCTCTCAGAGAAACTGGCGTCAAAATTGTTATTTTTACACGAAGCAGAAGACCGTTTCTGAAAGTTGTAAAACCAACATTTAATTTTTTACAACTTCTTTACAATTTTTCTGTGTTTTAATGAGAACATTCTCTTTCTACTTTTCTGCGATTTTACTTATGTAGGTACTATTATTAAAATTGTTGAAAAGAACTACTTTTTACCGCAAATTTTCTGAGAAAATGAGTTTTTTCTTTTGGTTTTCTAAAAACCATCGATGTGTTGAAACATCGATGTTTTTTCTCCGATGTTTTTTAGACATCGATGTTCCTTGGGAAAAAAACATCGATGTGCAAACATCGATGTTTTGTTCAACGATACCCATCCCTACAATGTAGCGCCACACACACCGTTAACTCAAAACAAATAATCAAATGATAAACTAATCAAACAGAGCTAACGACGAACGAAACCTTGAACCCTTTGAGTATTAATAAGATGGAGGGCCATTGCTCTGAATTCAACGCTGTTTCCGCGTCAAGGCATACGTGCCACTACAGTCGCGTTGGCTTTGCAATTGACTGACCCGCGCTCGCCACGCTTTTTTCAAATTCAAATGACAATGCAGTTTATTGTAATTTGTTTTGTTTGATATTACTTATTATTGTTACATTTTAGTATTAATTATGTATGTAGACATAACTGTCTAGATATTAGTATGTACATACTTTGGTTCCCATGCCCAAATCTTGGTGCCTCCTATTTTTTTTTTTTTTTTTTTTTTTGGGACACAACAGCTGATCTACCTTCATCAAACATCCAAAACCTTGAACCATGGATTCTTCAATAAATTCTTCTTCCATGACTTCAACTTCAATTCACTTCTCAGGAGACGATCGGGACAACCATTGATGTTGCGCTTTTGTCTGAAAATTCCACTAGAGGCGCTGATAATCAATACGTTACTACAACTACTTGAAGGTTTGTTCAGACAGACCGTTCTTCCATGGTTCTGAACCCTAGTCTGCCCGAACGCGTCATTCACGAGTGGAACGTATATATATATAAAGGCTGCTCTTCACACACAAGCGACATTCGCCGAGCACAGAGCCGATGCTTGCCTATTTCCTAGTGGTGTGGAGGGTCGCTCGGTGTTCACCGAATGCGGAATATATATCCGTGCTCGGTGATGCTCCAGCCAGTTGGTTTGTTCGCAGTCACCATCAAACCGGTAAGAACCGGTTGGAAACGCGTTCGGAGCGTTCGCAGTGTCCGTTTGGAGGATTCTCTGACTGTATAGCATCCATAAATAGAGAAGAAGTAAATCGTGTGACAGCCAGGGCAGAAAAACGAAAACATCACCACCATCTTCGATAATGCCAGGATTATGTTGATAACATCTCTAGGTCGCTGTTCCTGTTATTTATTTAGCTTTTTGCATTTTTTGCTGCAAACTACATAGTTCTTCTATCAACAGGATTTTCGTCTTACTCATCATATCTTCGATGGGTTTCGGTTAATTCGGTTTGACCATAGGAAAAAATCGAGAGTCCCGTCGTTCCAGTATTTTAGGACTCCAGCGGCTATCTTCCGAGTAGAAGCTATGGATCTTCTCGGTTCTATTTTGAATTCGATGGAGAAGCCTCCAAATGTCAACGATCAGCAAAAAGAACAACTCAAAAGTGAGCTCTGATACTCATTACAGCATCCTAAGCTGATGTATGTACATAACAAGGGACATCTTAATTGTCACGGGTGGGAATGTTTAATGGATCCCACTATATATCCCTGCCATAACTCATGTCAGCTCATCAGTATTAGGTAGTAGGTTTTGGGTGGGAGATCTATTGTCTTCTCTTGGGTAGCTGTTTATTTGTTAGGTAGCTAAGTATTTTTGCCATATATGTGGCCTCTTCAGAGCTTTAGTTTGGTGTGTATGTAAATATAGATTTAGAGGGAAGTCTTCCTTCATCATAAAATTGTAGTGGTAACCAGTTGTTACGCTCCCCCTGGCCTCATAGCTCAGATCGTACGGGAAATTTCCCGTAGCTGTAACGACACGAGTTCAAACTCCCGTCGAGGTATCATATATTTTTGGGCAGTAACAGTGGCGCAGTCGAAATAGGACCCGAAATCATACTAAACAATAATTAATTAAATCCCTCTCGAGCCAAAAGACTGTAAACATCTCATTTCCTATCGTTAGCACCTTTCACTTCCTCACTCATTTGAGTAAAAAAAACCGTGACAATGACCTCGCTCAACTGCTGACTTGTTCCAGCGAGCATCTGCGGCCTGCAGTTTCACTTCGTCATTCGTCCGACCTCAAACCAGCCGAGATGGCTGGTATTTGACTCCGGGGAAATATTATGATCAATTAAGATAACCCTCACAGTCGAAGAGGTTTGATCACCCTGGCCTTATAGCTCAGATCGTTGGAGTGTTGCAACTAAGGGGAAATTTCCCGTAGTTTTATAAGTTATACTAATAATAACGTTCCGTTATATAAGTTATAACGGGGTTGGGGAGATATATGCAAGAGTTACCATTCGATTCAGCGTAAGGAGGATCCCAGCAGTGCAACACGGGAGGATATTAACGTTGAAAATTCAATTCTTCGTTAAAATTTGTAGTACTGGCATGCCGTCAGTATTAACTCGTTCAACCCAAGATTGACCCGGAAAAAGCCCGAGACTGACTCGGAAAAATGGGTTTTTTACCAGCCACCCCCCCGAGACACTCTCGGGGGCCCTCTCCTAATATTCCCCTCCCATGGCTACCCCCCTTCGCTACATTGTCAACAGCGGTTGTGGGAAGTGTCTTAGGGAAATACCTACCTCACTACTCAATTTTACCCAAAAAATGGAAAAAAACAATTTTTTTTTTCGTCAATAACACAACTAAGAGATTTCAGTGGAATTCTTTTTGTAATGTGTAGGCGAGGGAAAATGTTTATGCGCGTTGAACGGGTTAATATGTTAACGAATTGTTGCTTTCATTTTAAAAAATTGAAAAAAAAAAAAAAAATTAAACCTTCCTAATTTTCCTAACTAATAATCTCCACTCACCACTAGACACCTATTCTTGCTTTCTACTTTTTTTTCTTCGTAATTTCAGTTTTGTTTCTTATATTCTCTTTTCTTTAAATATATTATCAAGAGTTGTAATCATAATATAAAAATTAATGTAATGTGATGAAGACTATGAGGCAGAAGACTTATGTTGATCAGAGCCCATAACAATTTTTTTTTTTTTTCCTTACAGAACAAAAATTAGAGCTTCAAAAAAGACAAGATGCTGAAAAGGAAATGCTTCGAAAATTCAGACTCAAAGTACGTTTATTTGGCCCAATTCCAAATCTAGATGATTCATTGTAAAAATCTCTTGTACTCAACGTTATTTATTGCTACAAAAACAACTGTATAAAATGCTGTACGTATCAATTTCATGTATATTTATGTACCATTATTTCATTTTTTAATTCGTCATTTATGTATTGTTTTAGACCATTAAACACATTGGGGATTTTGTGAATGATCCGAAAAGGACGCGACTCAAGTATCCTCCCATGGACAAATTATTTCGACAGATAGTGTAAGTGTGCTCGTTATTTCAAAGGGGTTTCTCGTTAGGCTATTCTGCCTCAAAATCTGTGGATTTATCACAAATTTGGATAGTACAACAAATATGTTTTTAAAAAAATCTAAATTAAGTCAATCTAGGCAAATTAAGTCTTAAGTAACTTGAGTCTTAATTTGACTCTTTTAGCTAATTTTCAAAGAAAAACGCTGCAAATTATTTCACAAAGGTTTATTATTTTTTCAATTGAGTATGATCGTAGTTTTAGTTGGCTAGCGTACGTCATAAGGCCCGTCCAGACTCCTCGGCGTGTCCTATTTCGAGTTGCCACAACCAATACTTCTATAATTATATACGCATGTTTATATTTCTCGATTTTAGCTTCTATCTATTCAAATAATCATTGCCTTAATAATATCATTATTTAAGTACGTACAACGTGGTAATACCGCATTGGTATTAACACACAAATATGACCTAGAAAATAACATAATATTCATGCCTCGAAGGAACGCTGTACCCACCACAAGGTGCTGTAGTTATTGCCTTAATAATATCATTATCTAAGTACGTACGAAAAGTCGAGAGGATATGTTATTAAATATGCGTAGGAAAAGCTTTGGAATTAACACACAAATATGACTTTGAAAAAAACATATATTCATGCCTCGAAGGAACGCTGTACCCACCACAAGGTGCCGCGGCGCCGGCTCCTCCTCTCACTCCACCCCCCTCACCACCCACCGTGACCCCCTGCCAGGCGTGCGCGCGTCTAAAAAGACACTTTTTCGCCTGTTTTTGGCCCATAGCATCTATGCGAGTAAAGCGATCGGGATGGTTAAACGTTAGGACCAACTAGACCCCAAATGGAGTCTATGTGCGAAAGAACAGGTTTTTTAAGTCAATTCTTAGGCCTTTTATGGCCCGAACGGCGGACGGACATTTCAAATTTGGATTCTACGCACCTTGAAACGTAAAGTGACAAAGTTTGAGGGGGGGTTATGAAAATTTTTTGCTACACGATCACATAGGCTTATTATTGGAAATAATAAACCAAAATGAGCTTTTTAGATGGACTTAAACGTGGGTTTGAAGGGCTGGGGACCCCTACATACAAATCCGTTTCATACATCAAAGAATACAATCCCAGATTTTAACGTCGTACACACACACATATATATATATATATATATACTCGGCCCTTCGGGCCTCGCAAGGGGCTCCGCCCCTTGACCCCGCCAGTGGGGCTTCGCCCCCCTGGACCCCCCTACTCTATACTCGGCGCTTCGCGCCTCGCCGGATCTTTTCTCTTTTCTACTGTGTCGAAAACGAGGATAATTTGCTATGCAATTCGTCTCACGAGAAAAAAAAAAATTTTTTTCAGGCCTGGCCGGGATTCGAACCCACAACCTTCGTCTCACGAGAGAAAAAAAAAAAAAAAAAATTCAGGCCTGGCCGGGATTCGAACCCACGACCTCTCGCTTCCCATCTCGGGACAAAAAACGTTACACAAAAAAAGTGGACATTTTAAAAAAATTATTGGGGGTCAGCCTAAGAATTGCATAGCAATTTATATATATATATATATATATATATATATATATATATATATCTATGTATATATATATATATATTTATATATATATATATATATATATATATATATATATATATATATAGCAGTGTATTTCCAGACGACAACTCCCTTTAAAAACGGCGTGAACAACGCTGAAATATCCGTCTTGGCTAAAGACCAGTCAAGTTCGTTGGCCAGCTGATCGTTCAGAATTACTGGCTCAAATTTACAATTTAATGGCCCAAAAAATCCCACAAATAGTTTGTTTTTTTTACAAAAGGGCATGTGGGGGTGTCACTGTCGAAGTATTTTTCAGTGCTGAGTTGATTGCGACCACTCCTAGATCTCCAAGATTCATAACAAGTGAGAAAAAAATATTTTTAGGTGAAAATTGCCCGTAATTGACCAAATTTTCGAGTTCGGCTGCGTGTTCTAAAATTTTTGCGATCTTGTCACGCAGCTGTCCTTTCAGTTTAATTCAGGACATAGTTGGCCTCAATGATTAGAAAAGAAGTGCCTAATTTAATATTACCCACAACTTTTCTTTGAAAATTCGCTCTAATAGTCATGCTGCGTGGCAGTACTTTCTTTAAATCAGAGTTCCCTGAAATTTGAGCACTTGGCATGCAAGGAAATTATTACTGCAAATAAAATTTACTGCATTTCATGGATATTTTGGTGTTTGGAAAGTCAAAATTATTCAAGTTGGCTATTATTAGCGAATTTTCTTAGAAAATGAAGCTATTGCAATGGCTCCAAAAATTTTAAAATAAAAATTTTCAAAAATTTTCTCCATCGAAATCTGTTTTGAGGCATTTTGAAATGATTCCTGGATTTTAACGCTTTTTTATATGTATATATATATATATGTATATGTATATATATGTATGTGTCATTCCAGACTATAACTCTCGATAGAATTGAGATAAAAACTTCGTTCTTTCGCCGAAAAATCAAGCATTTCAAAAGAAAGGATGAGTTCGTTGGACAACACTTTTTGAGCACATTAAATTGGTCACATTTCAAAAAATGTACTCAAAAAATCTCTAAAAATGGCTAAAAACGGATAAAAATCGTTCAATTTATATTTTTTGGTAGAATATTGCTGAAATAAAGTTTATTAACTATAAAATAGAACATCCAAAAATGTATGTACACAATTATGCTGAAAAATGTACTTAAAATTCATCAAAATTTGCTAAAAAATCGATAAAACCTGCTAAAAAAGCTAAAAATTCAGAACCTCTATTTGAATAGCAGGTCATTATTTAGAATACGTTTTTTGCCATAAAATTAATGGTTAACGATTTCCTTGCACTCAAAAAGCTCAAATTTCAAAACAATTCAACATTATACAATACGATAATTTACGAAAATTCGCTCATACGATCATGCTGCATGAATGGAACTTTTTAATTCTTCTTGCACAACGCCCTCTTTCGTGGTGCATCTTCATCTTTTGTCCATTCTCACAGACATGAGCTGTCCGAGGAAGCTGGCCTCACTGCACAGAGTTTTGGTCAAGAGGGAGTCGACAGGTATATCATGGTATTCAAGAAAGAGTATCCTCCGACTGAAGATGAGCTTGCCGTGCTGCGCACAGGAGAGGAATGGACGCTGGAAAAGGAGCGGGAAATGGCGGCTCAGGTAATCCTTTTAGATCAGTGGTTCCCAATTCAACTTCCTCTTCGATCCGCCTGTTAAGATTTTGGAGACTCGTAGTCTTTTTTTTTTTTTTTTTTTTTTTTTTTTTTTTTTTTTTTTTTTTTTTTTTTTTTTTTAACATGTTTAATGTTTTAGGGCTGGGGGTCGTTCTGTGAAATCCGACACGCAAATCTGCAACGTTTTTCATTGGTTACTACACAGTTACTACCTTCCGTTGTAGCAACCATATGTTGATGGCGAGTTCTATAATAAGTACAGTAAATGCTACTTGGAAAATGTCTCTACTGTAAATTATATTTGTTATTTTTCATATCATAAGCCATTATTGAGTATTTCCTGTAAATAGATGTATATAAATATAATAAATTGTTTTGGTTAATTAGAATCTTTTCTTTTTTCTTGACCTTAAAAAACTATATCTAATTTCTCCCTTGCGAGGGAAAAACATTAAACATGATTTAATGTTTTTCCCTCTCAAGGGAGAAATTATGAATTTTTTTAAAGCACCTACTACCTAAGTTTTAAACAGCATGGTTCTAAAATTGGTTATACAGGGATACTTCCATAAGAGTAGTTCAATCTGAATTTGGACAATGTTTTTTTTTTTTTTTAGCGAATTTTTGAAGAAAATTAAGCTATTGCTCTCGCCTCAAAATTTGTAGAATGTGAATTTTTGAAAAAATTTTATGCAGAAATCCGTTTCAGGCTATTCTGAATCATATTCTGAAGTTTAACGCATTTTTTAACATGTTTAATGTTTTAGGGCTGGGGGTCGTTCTGTGAAATCCGACACGCAAATCTGCATACTAACATGTGGTATATTCGGAATCAGCGTAAAATTTCCTATAAGAATATGTATTAAGTTTTCAAAAATTTCAAAGTTGAAAAATCAGTCAAAAATCGAAATAATGCCGTTCGCTAGTTGTAAAAATCGGTAATATTTGCATGAAACATTGTCCAAATTCAGATTGAACTACTCTTATGGAAGTATCCCTGTATAACCAATTTTAGAACCATGCTGTTTAAAACTTAGGTAGTAGGTGCTTTAAAAAAATTCATAATTTCTCCCTTGAGAGGGAAAAACATTAAATCATGTTTAATGTTTTTCCCTCGCAAGGGAGAAATTAGATATAGTTTTTTAAGGTCGAGAAAAAAGAAAAGATTCTAATTAACCAAAACAATTTATTATATTTATATACATCTATTTACAGGAAATACTCAATAATGGCTTATGATATGAAAAATAACAAATATAATTTACAGTAGAGACATTTTCCAAGTAGCATTTACTGTACTTATTATAGAACTCGCCATCAACATATGGTTGCTACAACGGAAGGTAGTAACTGTGTAGTAACCAATGAAAAACGTAGCTATTGACTCTTGTTTCTTTCGAGTGCGATAATTATTCTTTATGGTTGCTACAACAGAAGGTAGTAACTGTGTAGTAACCAATGAAAAACGTTGCAGATTTGCGTGTCGGATTTCACAGAACGACCCCCAGCCCTAAAACATTAAACATGTTAAAAAAAAAAAAAAAAGTAATCACAACTGATGAGTTTACTCTGTGCATGTGTTAATAATTTGATTCCATGTTTGTCTATCAAAATCATAAATTAAATTTCCCAACACGATCAATGGCGACTGAAATGTCGAAGATTTCTTCAAAAATTCGCTCATGGGGTCATGCTGCATGACTGGACTTTTTTTTATAAGCCAAAACCATGGGTTTTCACTACTGGTCAGTAAAATCGCTGGTGTATGGGGATACCCACCTGAGGATAAGGTGACCACGAGCTGTAATATCAATCATAATGATGGCAAAACCGTCCTCAAATCTCTCTCCTATTCACCGTAGGAAATTTGATTGGGTGCCTCTCTAGGACAGCAAGAGACGAGCAAAGTGAGAGTCGCTAACCCGATCAGCTGCGTGAGCTAAAATCTCTCCTGTTCACTGTAGGTCGTTGAAAATTGATAGGAAAGCAAAAGACGAATGACCTTACAGGCTCCATCCTGATCAGCTGAGTCTGCTAAAAGTTATGTCGTTTGTCTGATTACAACGAAATTTGGTAGGGAGCCTCTCTAGGACATCAAGAGAGGAATGAAATGAGGGGGAACCGGCGATTCCTTCCCATCAAAGTGAAAGTTGGACCTTGCGACCCGAGGGAGATGGCGATTCCTACCGGTGTGAGGCCGGCCAGTGAGACGAGGTTCGGCGATTCCTTCCCCTCCACAAATGCTTGCGAATCATTTCATTCCTATTTTAAACGAAACTTTCATTCACCTCATCCCCACATATTTAGTTTCGTAGATGGTTGGATGGTTGGATTTGGTTTTCGTAGCTTTTCAAACCGAAATCTACATGAAGACCAATGACAGCGACCAACATACTCCCTAGAGTCAGACACAAAAAAAAAAAAAAAAAGAAATAAAAAAGGATCCGGCAACTCATCGGTCTGCAAACTCCCGACGATGACCCTGACCAATTTGCTAAAAGGGTCAGTGTTAAATTTGGGGGGGATTTTTGGGCAATGAAATCGAGACGTGAACTTCACGACGGATTTTTTATTTTGTGATTATTGTGATTTTAATACTTGGTGATTGTAATACTTTGATTTGGGTTTTAAGTACTTAATTGTGCAATTAAGGGTTTAGTCCAATAAAGAGTTAATTTTTCCTTCAAAACTAACTAACACCTGGGCGGGAAGCAATTGAGTAACGGGAAGGAATCGCCAATTGCACGGCGGAAGGAATTGAGTAACCGGAAGGAATCGCCAACACTTTAAGGGGAAGGAATCGCCATGCTTTTTGGAGATCGGGAAGGAATCGCCGGTCCCCGGAAATGAGGGGCTCCGCCCAGAGCTCCAGCTGACCGATTCGAAAAGTTGTTTCTACTTTCTACAAGTATCATTTGTGTGAGTTTATAAAATCATTCGTATTACGAAATCTATTAGCTCAGTGAACCCAACAGTTTATATTAGTAGAGAGAGGAGAAGCTAGATTAGCTTCCCTGTTGGACATTTTCAGCCAATACCAATGGTGGACAGATTTATGTGATTGATGAAGGAAGTGAATCCCTACTTTGAATAGGCCTGCATTGGACTGTGTGTGGTGTTCATAGGTACGTTCCATGCTACAGGCTGCAATTTTGGAGCCTTGGGAATGAAATGAAGAAAAAAAAACTCCTTCTATGCTCATTTTGCATTATCGGGTCTTTCCTATTACTTGTGTGGAACTTTGCCTTTCTCTGTAATGTTTCTTTTATGGTTTCCTGCCTTGCCTGATCTATGAATTCGTAACTACTTCCACAGAGGGAACGAGAGAAAATAGCGGCTATCGAAGCAAACGTCAAAAACACCAAGGATGACAAGAATTTCGTTCCCGCCTCCAACTACCGAGAGAAATACCAACATCTGATTGGTCTAGATGCCGCCAAAGAAGCAGCGAGAATCACTCAAACAAATAAGCAATACGGCTTTGGTATGTTGCTCTAGTCTTGAGTTATGAAATTTCTTCAGTTTTTGTTAGGTAAGGTGAATGTAGAAGGTGTGAAGGGGTTAACTTAATACTAAATACTCGGAGGTCGAATATTAGAAAAAGTTAACATTTTTGAGAATTGAACTTTAAAGGAAACTAGAGAATCTTCTGAACAAAATCGTTTACCAAAATTTTTACTTACAAAATTAGACCCTGACTTGCTCTTTAGTTCGACTACCCACCACGTGGCATTCCCAGTGCTCCAGTCGCCAGGTTATCGTTCTGTTATCTTCCGCCCACCCTGATACTAATCTATTTGTCCAACTAATCTGAATTTTTACTAAGGGATTGACAACTTGATGTTATGTATTTTAGAGATGAGAGCGTAGTGATCTAAGCTAAAAACTGATCTGTGCAAAATCTCATAGCAACTGGAGTACTAGGAATGCCAAGTGGTGGGTAATCGAACTAAAGAGTAAGTCCAGGGTCTTGAGTCTCGTTTTTTGCTTTTTTGGAACAAAGTAAAAATAAAAACGCTGCAAATTATTACACAAAGGTTTATTATTTATGTATTAGACAGCCCTTCTACGTAGATCTCTGGTCCATAATTATTAAACGCCGCTTATAGTATATTTAGTATCGGAACTCGGAGCTTCGGACCTCACAAATGGGTTCAATCCATTACAGCAGCGGAATCTCACAATTTTACGCTTTTTAATATAGTTGATAAACATAACAATTTATTTCCAACACGTAAAAGTTTTACCTATACTGTATATTGATATCATTTAATTGGTCAAATTTCAAAAAATGTGCTGACAAAATCACTGAAAATGGCTAAGAATCGTTAATATTAATATTAATCGTGAATATTTTTTAGCATAAGATTGGTCAAATAAAGTTTATCAACTATGAAATAGAACATTCAACAATTTATGTACGAAATTATGCTAAAAACTTGAACTCCATTAATTTTGTTTTTAAAAATCTATAAAATTGCAAAAAATAGCCTAAAATCCAAAATCTCTTTTTGAATAGAAGAGTATCATTTAGATATCATCATACTTTTTTTTTTTTTTTTTTTTTTCATAAAATTAATAGCTAACATTTTCTTTTCACTCATAAATCTCCAATTTCTATACAACTTGAAATATACACACAAAATAGACACTTTTTCACCTATTTTTGGCTCATAGCACCCATGGGTGTGGAGCGATCGAGCTGGCGAGAAGTTAGGACCAACTAGACCCCAAGTGGAGTCTATGTGCGAAAGAACAGATTTTTTAAGTCAATTCTAAGGCCATTTATGGCCCGAACGGCGGACGGACATTTCAAATTTGGATTCTACGCACCTTGAAACGTAAAGTGACAAAGTTTGAGGGGGGTTATAAAAATGTTTTGCTATACGATCAAATAGGCTTATTATTGGAAATAATAAACCAAAAGTTTTAAGTATTAAAAACGT
This sequence comes from Adelphocoris suturalis, assembly GCA_030762985.1. Taxonomy (NCBI): domain Eukaryota; kingdom Metazoa; phylum Arthropoda; class Insecta; order Hemiptera; family Miridae; genus Adelphocoris; species Adelphocoris suturalis. The sequence goes on along the minus strand of CM061042.1, from coordinate 3,441,841 downwards.
AGTCAAATATCATGAATGACTTGAAGCATAGGAAAAAGTTAGTTGGTTGCTCTCACTTTGGCCTCGTTCCATCGTGATTGTGTGGCCATTGATTCCGTTATCTGCTGGGCAGTATTTGGTCTTTCCTCCCCCTCTGTCTATTATTTTCATTCAGACTCTTGTTGATTTCTTCGTTGCGTTTTTAGGACGTCCCTCTGGAGCTTCGTCTAATGGGCAAGGCTTCGTTAACAAGAGGGGCGCCTATTGGAATTGACCCAGAGTTGGGGGACAACCCATGCATGAGACAAAAAAAATAACCCCATACAAACCCGATTCAGACCATTTTAAGACCGAATCCGTGAAAAAAACCATAAGTGTGGTATCTGTGTGTGTGACAAATTTTGTCGACGCTGCCCAGGCCACAATACTAAACCGATTTTCTTCGTTCGATCCCAATTTCAGTCTAGTTGTACTACAAACCCCAGAAATTTTGAATTCTGCAATGGAAGAGGGGGAATGGAAGGTTGAGGCTGAAAAAACTTGGGTTTTATTTGATTTTATTCCAATCTCAGTGTATTTGTGCAAGAAACCTTGGGAATTTCGGCTTTGCTGTCGAGGTGGGAGGTAGAGGGGATAATTATCGATTCTTTCTAGCGCTGCCTAAGCTATAAATCTCGACCGTTTTTCGTGATTCTTATTTTGTTCCTCAATTAATTTGATATTAGCGACCGAAAAAATGCAAGGCTCGATAAACAAATTTGGTCACTATGCAGCAACAATAATGAAACAGCACTCTTCGGTTGCGTTTTAATGTACCTATTGATTTTTACGTACAACCAATGCGTTACTAGCGAAGTGTAGGTAACTCCCTCTTTGGAATGCTCTCATTTTATCACAACATCTCATGACCCCTAAGCCGTTGTAGTGTTAAGGAAAGCTAATTTATTACGCTAAGTTATAAACTAATGTTGCTAAGTAACCATAATGAACTAATAATGTGAAAAGAAGGCACTACAGTGTATGTATACTATTACAATAGGTACTAGACAATGCAAAGACCTCTGATCAGCTGATGGGCTCCTAAAGCTGATGATTTCTATCGTATTTAATCTCTGAAGCTGAAATTAAGAGATGATTGAAATGATTGTGTGAAACCACCCGAGGTCCCCGTCTAAACTCAAGGTCGTCGGCTCCGCGACGGACGCTCGTAAGCCACCCCCGGGGACCCCGTCGCAGCGACGGACGTGGGGAAACCACCCCGGAGGACCAGCTCAGCTATCATACTCGCAGATACTGAGAAAACAATGTGCGAGCCAATGAGATTACACAGTTGAATTAACGAAATTAAGCGGACCAATCAGGAGGCGGCAGGAGGCGGCCACCTCCCTATAATTACCCCGCTCGGAGCCCTCCGAATTCATTCCACTCTCCGCTCTCGACGACTACACTCAGAAGTACGAAGATTTCTACACGCTCTACGCTGACGAACCTTCTGCTCCCGAGTTCATCTCAAGAACGGCTTCCTACTGCTTTCTACAAGGCATACCTTCTCTCCACACAGATCTCGCATTGGCATCTACGAGTCCAGTGATTATTCATCCTGCTCATTGCCCAACGTAGTTCTTCTGTCAGGACGCCACCCGGTACATCTATTGATATTCTCATTAGATCGTACGCCCGCTGGGACGTTCCGAGACGTGTCGCCCGGGTTTCGTAGCACTAGGCTCGTCACCGACCGCTGTGGGCACGCCGATAAATTACACAGCTCATCCGCTCTAATTTATCGTCCAAGGAAGTCTTTTTCAAGACTACAAGGTAGGACCCTGACATCCGAGCAAAGGAAAGAAGCTCTGTCAGGCGAGTCCACCTTCCAAACCCTCTATTTCTATACGTAGAGGTATCGAAAACGAGTTAATAAACTCGGATATTTCGATGGAGCGCCGCCCGTCCTATTTCCTCATGCAAGGGGAGGCGGAACACGGCGCGGCCGGGCCTCTTAGCCCACGCAGCGCTACCTACCCGCTGCCCGACCAGTCCGCTGTTCCCAGCGACGGCCCAAGGCTCGATCCTCGCGAAGAGATCGCCTTCTCACCTAACGTATTCACGAAGGAAACGTTAGATCAAGCCTCACACACACAAAAGTACGAGGCTCATTCCTACTCAGCTGAGTGAGCTAAGTTCTCGTCTGTTACCCCAAGGAAGTTGAAGTTTGATTGGGATACTCTGTGGGACACTAAGAGACGATTGCAATTAAGGAGAATTGATTAGGAGAATCCCTGGGACATTAGGAGACGATCGAAATGATTGACTCATTCCTAATCAAATGAGTGAGCTAAATTGTCTCTTGTTCATACTAGGAAGTTGAGATTTGATAGGGAGACTCTCTGGGACACGACGGAACGATTGAAATTATCGGTTCTTCCCTTATTAGCTGAGTGAGCTAAAATTTCTCCTGTTCATTGCTAAGTAACCATAATGAACTGGTAATGTGAAAAGAAGACACTACATGCTAGGTATACTTTTGAGTAGTTGGTAGGTACTTGTAAGCAGTAGGTGCTAGAGATATCCATGCTTAATTGTTTTTCTTTTTTACAGTTCCCAGTGAAAATAAGAAGGACCACCGCTCCATTGAAGAAACTCTCGCAGATATCCAACGTAAAAAACGAAAGCCCAATCCAGAGAGTGAGAAATGAACTATGTACCTATGTTATTAACTTTGTGTTGACAAAATCTCAGTTCTTTGAAGTGTTTATTCAAGAAGTGGTTACTATAGCAATCATAGTTTTAAAAGCGGAGCTTTTGCCTCCAAAAGAAGTATTTTTATTTATTTTTGTTTTATTGTCAGAATCGAACAATGTTGTAGGGGAGGTTGTTGAGTTCTTCCTTGTATGTTAATGATTTAGTCGAATTAATTGGTTTCATGTTCAGATGGAGAAGACGTGAGATGAGAAAGACCAGGAAAAGCTTAATAAAGTTATAATTTTATTGTCATTCTCTCAGCTTATTTTGATCTCCCCATAATTGATGGTTTATCCATAATTGATTAGGTTGATTGAAATATGACTTTAGTTCAACAAGTTTGTTTTGGAAGCATTACATGTTTCGGGTTTTACCCCATCATCAGTCAGGGCCAGTTTCATCGATGTGAGCTAATGTCTCATCAATTTAACCAAACAGTAATGGGATACTGGTTATTAAGAACGGTGTTAAGGAATTATCTTTCACCACGTTGATTCAGACGTCAAATTAACCGGTTATGGTTCAGTTAAGTTAATGCCGAATCGTTTCATTTTGTCCAGCAATCATGGAACATGTTGGACAAAAAAGTGGCTCTCTAGGGCATGGAATCATAATCTAAACAATTTCAACAGCAGTTTCTTAGTAAATTCTTATTGCAAATATTTGATTTCTACTAAGTTCAAACTCTGAAATTTAAAGAATTAAATTGATTTTGAATACACCTTTAAATGAAGAAGAGTAAAAACCAAAGCCTTTGAAAATCTTTTTCATTGGGGAATCCGTGAAACTAAATGCTACAGAAATATTTGTTTACTCTTTTGGCGTCCTAAACAGTAGATCTTCAGGTAATAGAGGGTATCATTCCTACATCCCAAGAAATTCATATGTAGGAGCAGGACGACCCTAGTTGATGGAAGGGTTGTGACAGAAAACCATGGAAATCTCACCAGATAAGAAGTAAATACAGTACCTGCCAAGGTAGTAAGTTACTTATTTATTCTGAATGAGTTAAATCACTTTCGCAACACCGGTTTTCATCTAGCTGTTGAGAATAATTCTTTTCCTTATGTCTTAAGGTCGTTGTCACTTGAGACATTAGCAAACGAAACAAGTTGTAGAGCTGCCCATAAGAGCTTAGTGCTCTCTGATTTCTGGTCTACTTCTTCAATTAATGTACTGTTAGCTGAAATTTGAATTGGTTTTCATACTCCTTTGATATTAATGGGAAACGATCTAGTGTATGGGAAATGTTGTTTCTTACTGGAAACAATCCCATCATCTACTGTCAATGGGGGGAGGAGGTTATTTTGGGAGAACTTTCTTTTTCTCTAGTGACTTGACATTAAACAGGATTATATTTTTAGAAATTTAAAGCTCCGTACACTGACAACAACGATAACCATCTATTAACCTCTTAATTCCTCTAGAGTGGGATAGTTAGTCAATCAGCTTTGGTAATCGGATCGTAAAGTTCTGATGGAGGAGTTGATCACTGACGAGTGTTGGTGAAAGAAAATTGGCTTTAACGTCTGATTAAGCTCAAACATGATGCCGCGTCAACGCTAATTCTTGATTAACTCAAACGGTGAAATTAACCCTCAGACTGATACAAATTAAACTGCAGTAAACACTACCAACAATTATACCTATTCAACTTCCTCCGCTAACAGCTATGCCACTTTGAAATTGGAAATTTGACTGTCACTAAGAATGAGTATGGGTGATATTCTCGAGACTTGGACACTAGCACATCCTTACATCGAGGCAAGGCGAAGTTGAAGTTATTACACCTTGTTGTCATGGTGACGAGTAAACTATGCGAAAATGCGCCATTTGTAGCCCACAGCTGGACAACTGCATAACATAGTCTTACCTAGTTCCTAGTCAATATTTTCATTATTTTTAATATGCAAGGTGATAAATTGTATGCAACTTACATCAAGTTATTATCAGGTGATGATCTCAAACGATACGAACGCAAGATTTAATCTGTGGGGTAGAGATCCATATGAAATGTGTGTTGGGGAGTTGACATACAAGTGTTGTAGATGTTCCAGACATCAGCCGCAAAGATGTTGTGGATTGCCTATCTAGTTTTAGAACTGTTCTTTGAATCAATTGAAACTAAAAATCTTTAGAGTACTGTGAAAGTGGTCATGTGAAAGGATGTGCTATGAGAGCTCTGCCAGCCTGGAATAGTAATTATATCATGTGGAAAGGTGAGTTCCAAGAGGGAAGGTATACCTACGTACTTTCCGTATATTATTACTTGTTCATGTATTTCATTGATAAAATCGAAAGTAGGTACCTAATTACCTTTTTTGTCCCTAAAATTTGCGTAACTGCAAAACTCGCGCAATAACTGCACTGCCAATGCCGTCTTTATGAAATCTTACTTTCAGAAGAATGCATTTCAAGGTTTTTTCCTTGCAGCTGGTTTTTAATTCATGTTACATATTCCCTGATTCGATATTTGACAAACTTGCTAATCAGCGGTTGTATTTGTCGGCAAAGCCCCCCCTACACCCACCTACTTTGTTTAGGCGCTTTAAACCAACAGCAAATCTGGTAGGACCTACGTACCTACCTAAGTAGTTTCGTTTCTTGGTATAGCAACAACCTGCCTTGTTTACTTTCACAAACTATCAAATCTCTCCTTTTATTCATTCCATATAACAAGTAAAGCTTCCTCAGTTAAGCTTAGTACTACGAACTTATAATAAAACGCTGATGAAGCTACCTGAGCAATGGCTAGGTATCTACACAGCAGTACAGACATCTGAGGAATTTTTAATAATCTTTTCTTTACTATTTTTCAGGTAAATAGTTATTCTCAAAGCCTAAACGAATGAAGTTCTTTAGTTTTCTGACACTGATTAACTACAATAGTTAGTAGGCTCCTAGTCCAAATAAAAACTCGTTCACGTTAGTTTGGTATCATTGACAGCAATCTACTATCAATTATTGCGCTGGCAGGCACGATTATTATAACATTTAGTCGAATTGAAACTTTGTATTGCTACAATATTAGGTATACTTTTTCAAAACAAAACTGTTGAAAAAGGGCGAATTATGTTGACGTGAGACGGCAAACTTCTTGTGAGAACTAGGTTGGTTGAGTAGCGATTCATTGACGTAGGGCAGTCATGGCCGACTTTGGCTGAAATGCAAACCTACTCCAGGCGTGACGTCACGAGAATATGGGCCATAATTTTGAAAACACTGGTCCGTAATTATTAAGCCCCATTTATAATATATTTATTATCAAAACTCGGGGCTTCGCAATTGGGTTCACTACATTACAGCACCAGGACCCCATAATTTTACGCTTTGTAGCAAAGTTGAGGAACAAAATGATTTATGACTACAGTCGGGTCAGCGTAGGAAGTTACATGAAGGCATTGAGGTGGGGGAAATCAGCTGACCTCAGTCCGTCACCTCCTCTACACTCATCTAACACTTCCCCACCGTCTGCATGCCAATGGCAGGAGCGGGAAGTTGGTGGTGGATTGGAGGAGGAAGTAGGGAAGGGGTATCAGACTGCTACTTCCCCTCTTCCCGCTGCCCATCTGGTGATCGCACACACCCCAGCACCCCATCTGGTGTCTGGAGGGATTGAATACACTGCATATTGTTTTGAAACTATGTTTGTTCTTTGCATATCAATTACAATTAATGTATTTCAGTAGGTTGATAGAGAAAATAGCCGTTCAACGTACAGCATTACGGATGGTTTTGAACGATTCTTTAGGATCATATTTATCATTGACAAGCAAAACATGGAGAAATTAATATAATTTAATTAAACACAAATACACATTATTCGCCCCTTGAAATGTAACAAGAGCTGAAATCCAAGTATAATAGTAGATACATATCACAGGTATAAATCGACATCGATCGAGGCACCCACGAATTGAAATTAATGAGATAAAATAAGACACCTAACTAAGATTCACTGATCATCTGTAGGCGGTAAAAGTTATGATAAACTCAATAATAAAAATAAACCTGTGGTGAATTTACCACCCAAAAAGATATCAATTATATCTTTAATAGTCGAAGACGATGGGCCTCCGCAAACCCATCATTCAGAGCTACAACAGGAGAGCTCCCTAGCGGCAAAGCAGGGAAGCCAACTCACCCACGAAAGCGGACAGAGTGTAGCCATCCGAAATCGTCCTCATCATCCTGGGATCCCAAACATAAAAACGGGATAGACAACTCACCCGGGGAGGATCGTCAAAGATCTTATAAGATCATCTAAGATCAATATAGACGGCGAAACGGGAATACAGCATTCCCGCTTTCAATATCGCCTGTGGGACCCCGGCTTAAACCAAGAGCGCCCTAGCGGTGGGCGGGGAAAGACTCAAGTTTCCCCCACAAAACATAGGCAGTGCTCGGCCGCTCCCAATATAGAGTTCACCCTGTACACGAATCTAAGACTACACAACAGATCACAACAGATTCCCGAGCCACTCCCGGCGTGACAAGGGGGATGAATAGAACCCCCGGGGCCCTATGATTTTAATCCCAATCCACGCTCCCAACTGTAGAAAATCTTCAGAACCAGCTGTGATTTAACTCCACTGGTGAAGAAGGATCAGCTACAACGCTGTATATTGAGACCATCCAGATCTTCCGACGGGTCGCAGATAACATTCTGTTGATCTCCGCGTGGAGCTTCCGTATAGGCTGGAGCTAGAGTGGGTAACTTGCGTGCGACACTGCCCCTGTCCAGTGAGATCTCGGCCCCTGGTTGTCTCTTGGCGACCGTCCGCGCATCTAGATGCTGTAGCGACTATCAAGAAGGCTACCGGCCTTGTCGCTCCTAAACCTTCCTGGGATTTCCGGCTCCCCTGCGACAGATTTACCTTTCGCGCCTAGTCGAGTCCTGGTCCCGCGCCGTCGTAGCTCGCTGAAGTCGCCAATGGGGCTTTTCCCCGCGCCGGCTGAGCGCACGGGCAGCCAGCTGATCGTCGTTGCTGCCTTTGGAGGCTTCACCTCCGCACCGGCTAGATCACACTGCACCCCAGCCCTTTTCAGGGCTCCGTCCCCCCTAGGGACGACATGGCCCATCGGTCTCCGCTTCATTCCAACATGAAACATCAACGTCCTTTCAATAGTCCCCTGCAGGATTATAAGACCTCCACCATCCGTGGACAAAACCCGGGCTACCATGCCCCAAAAATAGCTTCCCCGGAGCCAAAACTACACTATCCTCATCAGGACACGTAATCGGGTCTAAACATCCCTCTCGGGATACCTACTCCGAGTTTAACATACTTAAATTCTCCCTATAGGACAGATCCGCATAACCAGTCAATAAATCCACTACAAAACCTTTGTGTAAATAAAATCTTGAAAGTGACCAGGAAGACAAATTTGTGCTGCCTCCACCAGGATGCAAACTCGCGTGCTGCCGCCTTCAGCTCACGAGTCCGCGCCCGTAGCTACTGCGTCAACCTGAGATATCAACATTAGCAGCGCAACATCTTCTCGCACCTGGAAGGAAATCCGAAGGTTTTATCGACGTTCTTGTCCTCATAGAACACGAACGGTTCAACCTAAAGCGTTGCTGATAGTTTTAATCGATTCTTTGGGATTACATTCATCATTGACAACCAAAAAATCGTCACTGTTACCTTGAAATTTGTCGAGATCTAAATTTTTGAATATGTTGGCCCTTAATTACTACCCTTTAGGGTTGATCAAAACTGATGCCAATGTTACTGGAACACTGGCATATCCCTGGCTGATAGTTGATTTCTGAGCCAAATTTCATAAACTTTGGTCTTGTGGTTTTGAAGAAAAGCTCTAGACTGCGTACAGCGAACGGACGGATTTAGTTTTTATTTGATTTTTAGATTATACGCATCTTGAAAAGTAATCCAACAAACTTTGAGGGGGAGTGGCGGCCCAAAACATTTTAGTTTTATAGATATATCAGGTTATAGTCCAATCAATCCAGACCAAAAAAGGGTGAATAGGGGAAATAACTGCTGCAGTCCGTTTCTTTTTGGGAATGTGTAGGGAGAGTCCCCTGATCAACGGGTAATGAAGTCCCTAGCGATTCCGGTGTAACTTTTCGGAGGGGGTGGTGGGGGTTCGAAGGTCCCTTTTCGCGGTTTTTCGCTTATAGCTCGCGAACGGTGCGTCGCACGAAAGTTTTTACTCCGTCAGAAATGGAAGCTTATTTCTCCACAATTTTGACCCCATTCATTTTTAACGAATTTAAAACATTTTCCGAGGTAGGCGCCCTGAAAAAGTAAACACTTTCAAAAAACAAGTTTTGACCACACGTTTTTTGTCAAACTTTCGTTAGTACCTACCTATCTTCTACACCATTCATCTCATATAAGTAGTCCCTTACAAAAGGTGTTAGAGCATTAAATTTCCTTCAAGAATATATGTACATATGCTAATTTATCTTCATCCAGTTAATAGTTATTGTCGGGTACCTGGGATTCAGCAATAATCAAACTATCATAAAATTCTTACCTTGATAGAACGGTGTATTTATAAACTAATTAGGTATAAAGATGTCAACGAAACTTAAAGATATTAGTCATAAAGTAAAACAGAACAATACACCAAACTTCGTAATGGAGGTAGATGTGAATACACAGTAGCAGTACAAACTAAGTTATATGAGTGAGTAACCGGAAGATATATCATTATTGGGATTCACATAAAACATGCGCACTAGAGCTGTGCCAGTGCCTCCTCTATTCTGGAGCGTTCCCTCAAAAATTCAAATGTTAAGATGGTTAATCAAATGATGAGAGAAGAGAAGATCCATAATGACTCATAATTAGTAAATGAAAGGAACTTATTTGATGCCAATCTTAAAACTCCCTCTCATCAAATCAGTTACCATTTACAATAAATCGTAAAACGTTTGTAAGTGTAAAGTGTCTATATAAATGTACAGCTCTACAAACTTATACAAGTCTATACAATCAAAAGAAAATAAGAAGTATCTGAAGGTGGTTACTTCACCGATTCATCGGCTGTAACAAATCGTGTTCCAAGAACAAGAAACCTTTTTTTTTCAGTCGTGGCTTCAGGCCCATTTATCTAAAACATAGAACATTCACATTGTTAGAAATGTACTAAGTGTCATCAATATCTTTTACCAGTGCATCTCTCAAGAATTGAAAGACAGGGGTGGGGAGTGATTTGGTGAATATATCAGCCAATTGATTTTTGGTGCTGATCCATTCAACCTTAACATTGCCATCCCTAACTTGAGCCCTGATAAAATGATAACACAGCTTGACAATGTGCTTCAGTGTTGAGGACTCATCAGTTTTAGCCAATTCTATGGCAGCTTTATTATCTTCCCAAATTGTAGGAGTCATGTTCCAACCAATGATAGAACTACACATTTGTCGAATACTGATTAACTCCCTACAAGCTAAGCTTAAAGCTACATATTCACTTTCCGCAGATGATAAAGCTACGTGTGTCTGCTTTTTAGTACGCCACGAAATAGGGTCACCAAATAATCTGATGACATAACCACTTGTAGAGTGCCCTTCAGGATCATAAGAGCCCAAAGAGGCGTCCACAAAGCACTCAAGTTCGTCTCCTTTGCCTTCATACTTCAAACATAGCTTTGATGTATTTTGGACGTAAGTCAGAATTCGTCTGACGTCATCCCAATCATCAGCTGTAAAATCGGACTGTCTTCGGCTCTTAGCGTTAACAGCAAAAGTAATATCAGGTCGTGTACCATTCTGAAGGTATATCAAAGAGCCTATGGCTTGTCGATATGGTATGACACTCAAATCAATCGAGTTTGATTCGTTTTCTGATTCAAAAAGAGTTTTCTTACTATTCTTCATTATCAGAGGATTTTGAGTCTTCAGTCGTTTAGGAATTTCAAATTTTTGAACGAGAGATTCAATGAATTTACTTTGGTGCAAAAACATAACTCTATTTTCTCGATCCCTTTGTATTTCAATTCCCAGGAATTTCTTTGGTTCGCCCAAGTCAGTGACCTGAAATTCTTGGTACAGTATTTTCTTTATCTCTGTTAATTTAGGAATGGAATTTGATGTAATCAATATGTCATCAACATAAAGCAACATCAATGCAAAATGGGTTTCACTTTTCCACACAAAAAGACAAGGTTGAAACTCATATGTTTCAAAACCCATTCGTTTAGCAGCTTCTAAAAATCGAAGAAACCACCTTTTTGGGGATATTTTCAGACCATAGAGTGCCTTCTTTAGTTCACAGACATGATGATCACTGAAAGACTGATCAGTCTGCAAATAATAGGACAATCCATCTGGAATTTCCATGAACACCTTTTTTTCTATAGTCCCATTAAGAAACGCGGTTTTAATATCAAATTGCCTTACATCCAAATCAAATTTATTGGCAACAATAAATAAGAATCGCACATCTGCTAGACGTGCCACAGGTGAGTAGGTTTCAGTACGGTCGTATTTATTAGTGTCAGCAAACCCTTTGGCAACAAGCCTGCTTCGAAATCTGATTGTTCCGTCAGCCTCGACTTTTTTTCGGTGCACCCATCTAGCTTTTATGACTCTTGTACCCTTTGGCAATTGTATTTTTGGAATCACATTCCAAGTGTCGTTAGAATATAGTGCATCAAACTCATCGTTGATGGCTTTTTGCCACTTCTCCCTTTCCAAGCTCATCATTGCTTCAGCATATGACGTTGGATCACAAGCAGATCCATTTTCTGCTGCTTTCATACACATAAAAGCAAGAAGAGCATCATCTTCCTCATCAATGTAAAATTCAGCTTCATTGGTCTCACCAATGATTTTCCTGGAGTTTTCACCTTGTTCCTTAACGGGAACTTCTGATGATGGCACAACAGCCATCATATCAATGGTCTCTTGTGGCGCTGTGGGTACAGAGGGAGTTTCAGGAACTGACTCCCTCTGCTCCCCAGAAGGAAGACCATCTCCCTCTGCTCCCACAGCAAACTCCTCATGAGTTGGCAAGTAAGTATTGGGACCAAACGTATCACCAAATACTCTTGACTCTACAAACTCAACATGCTTGGACCTAATGATAACTTTGCTGTCAGCTTCTACCAACGTGTAACCCGTATCATTGCATTCTAAAAGGAATGCCTTTCGCGATCTTGGAGCGAATTTGGGCTTTGCTTTGGCGTCATTGTGAAGAACATAAGATTCACAGCCAAATCTTCTTATGTAACTTAGGTCGGGTTTTCGGTTGTGAACTATTTCATAAGGTGAGACATAGCGATTTGCAGCATTAGGAGTTTTGTTATGAATATTCACAGAATGCTGCATAGCAAATTGCCAATAATAATGAGGCATCTTGGCTGACAATAAATTAACTCTGATTTTTGACTGAAGTTCAAAATTCAGCCGTTCTGAGACAGCATTGTGAGTAGGAGTTGCTGGCTCACAAACAGTTAGAGAAATCGTTTCCTTAGCTAAGAGTTCTTTCATGAGTTTTGTTTGATATTCCGTTCCACCGTCTGTTCTAATTTCTGCGATTTTTGTATATGGGCCCTTGATAGTCCTACAATGACTTAAAAATTCCTCTAAAGCTAAATGTACTGAAGTCTTATCCTTTATAGCATAACACATAACATATCTAGAAAAGTCACAGGTAAATGTTACTATGTACTTCGCATGAGTAGCTAGAGCAACTGGCTTAATTGGACCCATTAAGTCAGAGTAAATTCGAGCAAAAGGGATAGTCATTCGGCTCCTCTGTTTATTAGACGGTTGGCGTTTGGCTTTAGCTATTTTACATTCACTGCAATCTAAAATTTCGTTTGTGAATTTAACGTTCTTTAAAATGGGTAGTTGTTTTGCCATTTGCTCTAGGTACTTTTTAGAGGAATGTGACAGTCTGAGATGCCAAAGATAGCCTTCGGCTGTCCTGAGGCTAGGAGTGATATTACTATTGATTTGCCTCAGATCAGATTCATTCATGTGGTTATCCACCAAAACATTTTCTACTATGTCTTGTTCCACGTCAGAACTTGCTGTTGCACCTAAATTATTGTAACTATTTGATGCATTGGCTACCAAACTAGATTTATGCTTAAGCTGTTTTGTGGGAAGAGGTCCACTATCTTCTCTCCCTCTTTTCTGACTAACACCTACCCTACAAACACCAAATTTTGCAGCAGCATTGTCAATTTGCGTTTGGGAAAGAAACAGGGCTGGAAGAGTGAAAGATATCTTCCAGAACCTACCATCAAAAATTCCCGTTGTCATAACAGAATTATCATCCAAATCAATAATTTCAACAGCTCTATTAGTAAAAACAACTTGAATATTATTGCTCATAAGTTTCCTTAAGGAGAACAAATTATCAGCTAGTTTAGGAGCATATAGTACATTTTTGAGACATCCTATGGGTTTGCGAGATTCATCTCCAATCAACATGTCACCCATTGCTTCGACCTTAAGGTCTGCATCAGATGACCCATTAGCACAAGTAATTCGTTTCGGGGTCAAAAATCGTTTGATATTAATTAAACCATCAATATTACTACACAAGTGATCAGTAGAACCAGAATCTAAAATATAAGTAATCGTGTCTTGAGACAGTTGGTACTTACAGTGATAAGACATCGAGGATTCATCCTCATTCACCTCACATGAGGCAGCAACGTTTTCCGGTTCCGGATGAGAGTTAGCATATAAAGCTTGAACTTCTGATTCGTTCAGATAGTCCAGGTTGATGCACACTTCGTCTTCATCAGCAATGGCTTCTTCATCTACTACTTCCAGTCCATCCAGAAATGCGAGAGCTGCTTTCCCGTTATTCTTCCTCTCTGCATTCAGCTTTTTGGCTGTTTTAAATGGAACTGTTTTGTATTTAAATTTCTTTGTCTTGGCCAAGGACTGCTTTTTACCCTTTGAAAATATAGCAGTGAGTTTTCGAGGAGGTTGGGTCTTGGTGCCTGACGTTGAAGGCATGTTCGACCTTCCAGGTACTAGTTTTTCGTGTTCAGGGTGGTCAACTTCAGGGCAGTCACGTCGAAAGTGATTGGTAATTTTCCTGCAGCCATAACATAATACTCCTTTTGATTTACATTCTGAAACTCTGTGTGTTTCACTACCACACCGGAAGCAATTGAAACGTCTTTTGATTTCAGAGGTTCCCTGCACAACATCCTGTTTGAACCGAGAGCTGCGGTTCATGTACATAGCTTTCTTGCGTTGGAAGTCTGGATTCCTCATCAGGAAAGCTGACTCTTCTTTGAGCAGTTGATTTTTCAAATCAGTCAAAGTCATCCTTTGAATTTCTTCCGAATCTTTCTGTTCTAGACTTTTACAGAAACCTGCTATGCTCATAATAAAATAATGGACCTGGGTTTCTTCTGAAACCACTGTGCCATGTCTGGCGATTTCGGCCATTTTATTATTAAATTCTGAAATGAACTCAATAGCAGTTCCAACTTCTGGGTCGAATTTCATCTTAGTCATCTCAGCAACCTTCCTCAGGCCAACGGTGACAGTTTTTGGCTCTCCTTGTTGGTCCAACTTTTTCATAATTTCATACGGCTCATAATCCCCTCTTACAATGCCAAAATGAACTTCATCAAGATGCTTAATTATGAAATTACGAACCTTAAATTTCACCAACTTCAGGTCTTCTCCAACAAGGTCTAGTGGTAATTGTGGATTTTCATGAAGGAGGAAATCACATCCATTAGCTTCAATCTCAGATACTATCTTATCCTTCCAGATTATGTAATTTGTCTCATCAGTGAGCTTCAAGTCCAGAGTCGGGAATTTAAGTCTCTTCCATCGAAGAGGATCAACTGAACAAATGTTCCTTTGATTCCTCCAGGACCTTGGATGTTCCAATTGGTCGTCATGGGCTGTCAGGGAATCATCAGGTACCGCTGGAGGTAGCGGTGCGGCATTGTGATCAGTCATTAATTTTTCATTAATATTCATCAGATGATCAGCAAAATTCTTCAACTTTTCTTTTGGAATACTAATCAACGGTTCCATTCTTTCCATAAATTCAGTGACATTCTCAAAGAATTCCACCATTCTCTGTTCCATGATTTCGTGGAACTCAGAGAGTTGATCCATCATCATACGATTAAGTCTTACACGGATATCGCGTTCAGCTTCTGTAAACAATTCATCAAGAAACCCCTTCAGGTCCTCTGCCCCAACTAATTCCTCAGACATGTCTGTACTTTAGTAGATCGTCACGTTCGGTATTAGTATTTGTCAGTACCAATTGGTAATTATCTGTTGTCAGCAGTATCAGTCGTGATCAGTTGGTAAGTACTCGAATCTGAAATCAATGTGACTCAAATTATTGAAACTTCGTAGCCTTCTGGCCTTGACATTCCAGTAACCCATGGTTATTCCATAGACACCGAGTCACAAGACTCCAACAACATAGGTATTTATGAAACATCGTGTCTTAAGACAGAATCTTGAAATCGACATCAACTCCAACAAAAGTGCAATAAATCAATCAATAAATTAAGACATAAGCTCTAACAGAAAAACATCAAGTCTTAAGACAGCAACGCAAATCCATCGAGTCTTATTAAGACATTTGCTACAACTTTACTTCAAATCGTGTGAGCTGGTCCCTCGTCACTCACTGGTTGTCCACTTACTGAGGATCCCATGCATTCATTAATGTCTGACTCCGCAACGTAGTCCCCCCAAGGCCGGAAATCCTACAACGAAACAAAGCCGGTAACACAGCCCCACAAAGCCGGGAAACAGGGTATAGAACCCCACCAAAGCCGGTAAGGCATGTGCACAAAGCCGGTAACGCATTAAGGCTCAGAGCCGGGATGATAGGAAAACGTGCAGTGTCATGACATCAATGTTGCGACCCAACAGTAAACCTTTCAAAGAAATGCACCAAAAGAAAACTTCGGAGAACTCCAATATATGATTTTATACATCATGAAAAGACCTTCTAACTCCAGCGTCATGCCACTTATAACTTACAACAATACCCACATACCACCAGAAGTTCCATAAAAAGTACCTATTGGTATAAGGTTTGACTTTGATTCATAACTTTTAATTTACCCACGAAGTAACTGAACAATATTTTCAAAAACCGTGAAAAGAGGAATAGTTTAATGATAGTATTAAGTTGAGCAACAAGATATATGAACTTAATGTAATAGGTTGGTACTTAGGTACATACCTACTGCACAATTAGGACGCCAACAAGTAACAACCATACCAATGAGCTTTTCTACGAGGTGGTTCCATAGAAAAAGCCCTTTCCATCGTATCTGGGATCCAGGCCAATCCCCTACCAACACTTGGATCCAAGATTTGCCTGTCGCATTGGTGAAGTGGCGTTTTATTTTCAGCCAACGCACTCGTAACATCGTCCTGCAAGCCCCATTCGTAACAACTACTTGCTCATGAGCCTCTCCCTGAGGTCTCAAATAACATCGTGAGGTTTCATTGATGTACCAAACCAAATTGAACTCATGAAAGCTTCAGAATTGACGCGCCGGCAATGTTCACTGTACCCAATGGATTTCAACAAACCACAAAGGACAAATGCAACATACGCCGAACATACATGTATGTCGGGTACACTGGGATTCAGCAATAATCAAACTATCATAAAATTCTTACCTTGATAGAACGGTGTATTTATAAACTAATTAGGTATAAAGATGTCAACGAAACTTAAAGATATTAGTCATAAAGTAAAACAGAACAATACACCAAACTTCGTAATGGAGGTAGATGTGAATACACAGTAGCAGTACAAACTAAGTTATATGAGTGAGTAACCGGAAGATATATCATTATTGGGATTCACATAAAACATGCGCACTAGAGCTGTGCCAGTGCCTCCTCTATTCTGGAGCGTTCCCTCAAAAATTCAAATGTTAAGATGGTTAATCAAATGATGAGAGAAGAGAAGATCCATAATGACTCATAATTAGTAAATGAAAGGAACTTATTTGATGCCAATCTTAAAAGTTATGCATTTTTATTTTTTTTCTGAGAAATTTGAAAATTATTGGCCAACACCTTTTTCAGTGTTCTAATGCCTTTGACTATCCCAAACCCCATAACTATTTATATTATATCCATGTAATGCATGTCACGCACTCTGAATAATATTATATTTTGCGGAGATCTGGAATACAATTACTAAGTGTGGGACTCTATTCAGCTTGTGATGGATAGGAGTAGATCCTCCTTCTTGATTCTTGAAAATGCTGCAGCTAAGTACGGAGTACGGATATTTCTGAGGTTTATTCAACCTTCAGGAAATCCTCTGGGTGTAGCAGGTTAATCGCCTCTCCCCCTCTCATTGCCATAAGCTTCGGAGTTCGGAACCTCTGAGGCAAATTTCTTCCCTAATCGACTCACGGTGCTGTTATTTAGATGGAGCTATTTTGGGACTCCTTGGAAACAGTTACAACGTACGGAGGGGCACTGACCAGCTGCGGGGCCTCTGAACCTTCTTTCCTTACGGATCGACCTTTTTTAAAACACATTTACTGTGAAGCGTAAAACTGTGGGGGTCTTGGAACTGTAAAAGTGTGAATCCTTCTCGAAGACATGATGCGCTACACGTTACACCGGGAACTACAAAATGAATGGATTGCCAGCGCTACTAGCGAATTCTTCAGACAACAGCTCAAGATCACCAAGCGCAACATGGCCGCAAGGTCGGTCGTTAAATCTGAAACACCACCACCTCTGATAAAGTTGACAATAGAGATAACCGCTTTGATAACAGCTGTTCTACATCAACTCATCAACCATAACGCGACCAGTTTTTAAATTTTCTTTAAATTTAAGGACTCGTTTATTTTCTGATCACTAATCTGTGACCATAATCTTGGTTAAGTTTGTCGTTGAACTTGTCTTCGATTATCGAAATGGCCACCAGGACTTCAATGGTTGACCGCCTCCACAAAATGCTGGTCCTGGTTTGCTTCGGTAGGTAATCTTTGAGGTTTTTTAGTTGGCTTTTATAAATACTGACTGGATATTTTCTTTATTATTAATTCTTATAGTTGATAATGGGTACGTAGACACTGTAATCACATTCACATTAAACACCATAATTTTGTGTTTCGAACTGCTTTCAAAAGCACGTACCGACACATTTAATAGGTACTAGTGGGTTCGAACGTAGTAAGTTATTTTTTGTCTTCGTTAAATTAATTAACATGTACCTATCACGTTTTAATGCTGGGTTTTGTGCTTGAAAATGTTGGATATGTTTTCTGTTGATTTTCACGTATACAACTAATGCGTTGCTAAGGGAAGTGTTAGTTTTCATAGCAAGAAAACCGTTCGCCACTTTTTAAAGTGCTCTCATTTTACCACAGCATCTCATGATCCCTAAGCCGCTGTAGTATGAAAGAAAGCTGACTTATATAACCTGTAAATTAATGACTGTACATTTCTAAGTAACCATAATGAACTAATAATGTGAAAAGAAGGCACTGCACCTAGACTGACCTTTCTATGGTATTTGAGACAGGGCCTGTATGGTGAGACAGGTAGAATGAAATTATATTCTGAGGAGTCACCATGGCCGCTCGTAAGCTAATTTCCATGCCGTTTAATCTATGAAGCTAGGACAAGACATAAGGACAAAACATCATAATCGAGGGCGAAGAATCAAGAAAGAAGGGGCCAAAGTGCCGAAGAGAGGTGGGGCCAGCCTGAAGTAATGTGTTAAAACAGTTCCTGGCTGGCTCAAGAGCTCATAGGGACCACTTGGAGTCGCCCTCCTCCTACGCCCCTTAAAAAAAAAAAAAAAAAAAAAAAAAATCTATGAAGCTAAAACTTTAAACTGAGACTATTAATCATTGAAGTTCAATAAAAAAGAAATGACTGTGAAGAGTATTTCTACAGCACATGACGGTGTTGAAGATATTTGTGCAATTAAAACCACCATTCATGTTTTACCGCCGGGTTTTGTGCTTGAGAATTAAGAAATATTCAGCGCGAGCCTTCATGTTTTCTATTGATTTTCACGTACAACCAATGCGTTGTTAGGGAAGTGTGACTCCCTTAGTTTTCATAGCAGGAAAATCGTTCGCCACTTTTGGTTTATTATTTCCAATAATAAGCCTATGTGATCGTATAGCAAAAAATTTTTATAACCCCCCCTCAAACTTTGTCACTTTACGTTTCAAGGTGCGTAGAATCCAAATTTGAAATGTCCGTCCGCCGTCCGGGCCATAAAAGGCCTAAGAATTGACTTAAAAAACCCGTCCTTTCGCACATAGACTCCATTTGGGGTCTAGTTGGTCCTAACGTTTAACCATCCCGATCGCTTTACTCGCATAGATGCTATGGGCCAAAAACGGGCGAAAAAGTGTCATTTCAAGGCTTTGTTAGACTTACGCACGCACGCACGCCTGGCAGGGGGTCACGGTGGGTGGTGAGGGGGGGGGGGTGAGCGGGGGGGTGGAGTGAGAGGAGGCGCCGCGGCACCTTGTGGTGGGTACGGCGTTCCTTCGAGGCATGAATATATGTTTTTTTCTAGGTCATATTTGTGTGTTAATACCAATGCTTTTCCTACGCATATTTAATAACATATCCTCTCGACTTTTCGTACGTGGTTAGATAATGATATTATTAAGGCAATAACTATTTGAATAGATAAGAGCTCAAATCGAGAAATATAAACATGCGTATATAATTATAGAAGTATAGGTTGTGGCAACTCGAAATGGGACACGCCGAGGAGTCTGGACGGGCCTTATGACGTACGCAAGCCAACTAAAACTACGATCATACTCAATTGAAAAAATAATAAACCTTTGTGAAATAATTTGCAGCGTTTTGAAATGCCCTTATTTTATCATAACATCTCATGATCTAATCCCTCAACCGCTATAGTGTCAAGGAAAGGTGATTTATTACGCTACGTTATAAACTAATATTGCTAAGTAACCATAATGAACTAATAATGCGAAAAGAAGGTACTACATGGTAATTACTATTGAGTAGTAGGTACTTGACGATGCATAGACTTCTGACAAGCGATTGGCTCCAAAATCTGATTTCTATCGTATTTAATCTCTGAAGCTGAAATTTGAAACAAGACCTGTATGAGACAGGTAGAATAGAATTTCAACGTGCAGAACTACCATGGCCACTCGTCAGCGCTTAGTCGAAGCGACCTCTCCAAGATTCATAAAAATCGCACCTCCGTTATTTTAGACTTAAAAACGCGCAATCAATCTCATTCGATGCGGAGGGATGTCCTCTACCAAATGCAGGTGCAAAGCGATTTTTACGGGCCTGATTTTTATTCTTAGCTCATGAAATATGCAGGAAAAATAACAAAAAAATATGGGTTTCTTCCTCCTTGAACAGCTGCAAGTCGGAACGGTTTTGTCAAGAACAATTATGGGAGCAGAATTTATAGGAAATTTGATTCTCTAGATGTCATGTCCGGAACAAAATCTGTTAAGAAAATTCCCTATGAATTATATCGTGATTGGTGGAGTAATAACTGTAGTGCTTGCGCAAAACTACAATTGGTTGACGGATAGAACTTTCGAGACTAATGGACAGATTTTCATGAAATTTTCAAGGATTGTGCGGTTTAGCGCCAAGACGTTCTCCTATCAATTTCATTGCCGTTGGAGTAACGGCAACATTTCTCGTATTTTGTTTTTTTATTCAACAAGATACATTCTTGGGCAGTGCCCTATATAGTAGGATAACAAAGACTTATAGCACTAAAAGTGATTCACTTGTACAAAAAAAGAAAGAAAGAGCTAGTTAGTATGTAGCTCTTATATATAGGCTTTATATGTGGAGATAAACTCCTATCAATACGTAAGTGTGCACAGAAGATAATATTTAAGAAAATTAATATGAACAACAGACGAATAAATAAATTAGAATATAGATGTATGAGATTCACAAATATCAGTTAAAGCCATCAGCGTTGTCCGAATGGTGTTTTCTTTTGAGGCGGCGAGCAGATCGAGGAGGTGGGCGGAGCATGGGAATAGAATTTACCAGAGGATTTGGGTGGACAGGTGCCTTTTGGTACATTTGATGATAGGTGGCGATAAGTGTGTCGTGGACTGTAGGAAGTTCCAAGTCCTTATGTAGCTCTTCGTTTCGGATATACCACGGGGCGCTGCATATTAGTCTTAGAACACGGTTCTGTAGGACCTGTATACGACCAATCTGAGTTCGTGAAGCGGAGCACCAGAGGCCCCCGCCATACAGCCAGATGGGTCGGATGAGCACCTTATACATTAGAAGCTTAATGTGGGTAGATAGCTTTGGGTGGCTTAGAAGTGACTTGAGTTGACGAATACGAGCTCTAATCTTCCCGGTTAGAGATGTAATGTGGGCGTTCCAGGTAAGGCGCTGGTCGAGTGTGAGGCCGAAGTAAGTCACTTTGGAGTCGATGGGAAGTTGCGTGCCGCATAGGTTGATGGTGGGAGGTTGGTAGTTCCTGCGATAGGTGAATGGAACGATGACAGATTTGGAGGCATTAAGTTGTACTTTCCACTTAAGTGACCAAGCAGTGATCCTATCTGATATGTGCTGAAGTGTCTGGGCAGCCCACTCGCAGGAGGTGTTTCTCACCACAACTGCTGTATCGTCGGCGAATTGTGCCAAAACAGCCGTCCCATTAGACGAGGGATCTGGGGCAGGAAGGTCGTGCATATAAAATATGAAGAGCAGTGGCCCTAGTACGCTTCCTTGAGGGACGCCAGCCAGAATAGGGTACTTCCTTGACTCTGCACCATTGACACATACATTAAAATGACGGTCATGAAGGAAGGATTGTATCAGTCTATAGTAAGTGTCAGTAACGTGTGTCAGTGTCAGTAACAGTAAGTGAGGCTTCAGCTTCGCCATCAAACCATCATGCCACAGTTTATCAAAAGCTCTATGTCGAGGAACATGCCCAGAGCAAACGATTTCTCCTCATAGGCTGCTAGGATATGATCGAGAACCCTGTGAAGTTGCCATTCGCAGGAGTGGAGGTTGCGGAAACCAAACTGAGTTGTTGGGAGAAGGTGCTCCACTTGACGCAAAATATGGGGAAAAATAAGTCTCTCGAACAGTTTTGAAAGGATCGACAGCAAGCTTATAGGTCGATAGCTTGCCACGTCATCAGATCGTTTGCCTTTCTTATGAAGCATGATGATTTTAGCTGTCTTCCACGCCTTTGGAAAATAACCTACCCGTAGGATGGCGTTGAAAATTTGGGTCTTGCGGGGAAAGTGTGAGAGATGTTGTTTGGTGATATTGTCAAAACCTGGCGCTTTCTTCGTCCGAAGGTGCTTAATGGCATTGGCTACTTCTTTTGGTGAGAAAAACTGTCGAAAGGGCGAAAGTTGCAGTGGTTCCAGTAATGTTTCTGCGACAAGTTCGTTATGAGAAGGCAGACCTTCAGGATGGGGTGAATTGCTCCGTACCCACAAAACGCTCTATAACAGGTCCTTCAGGATGGGGTGAATTGCTCACAGGGTGAATTGCTCCTTCAGGATGGGGTGAATTGAACCTTCAGGATGGGGTGAATTGCTCCGTACCCACAAAACGCTCTATAACAGGTCCTCCGAGCAACTTAAATTTGCCCTTCAGAAACAAGAAGCTCTCAGAAAGGAACAGGAGATTCTCACTCTCGACAACCGTGACTGCTCGTTGTGGCGAAAAACGAAGCTTTTGACAAGACAACGTGATGTAATACCACCGCTACGTTCAGATAACAGTTGGGTTCCTAACTCGTATTTTGTACTTCAACTAATTCTATACGTCTATATTACAATATTTGAGGAAGCTATACGCCCCCCAACTTGGCAGAGGTTTTATTATTTTGTTCGATCCAGATTTTAGTCCAGCTATCCAACCTTGGAAGTTTCAATCATGGTTTTTCCCCTTATTATCTCAATTCTCACCAAAATTATATACAATCCATTGATAGGGACTTCCTTGTGATGCAAGCAATACTTGCTACAGTGTTAATATACGCGTTTCTGAATTCACAGGAACAACCATCTACGGGACTGGAGTTATTGGTTACAGATTCACCCAGTACCTCTTACACGGGACCGCCCACAGGCGCCTCGAGATCACCAACCAGGAGCCCACGGAAAGAGTCGACCCTGAAAAATTGAGCGACGGACCAAATACAAGGGCCTGATAGATCTTTTGTGTACAAACAAATCTTAGCTGAAAGCGATGTACATTATGTTGTTTAGAAAGTATATTACGTTTGTATATATATTTATACATGTCGGTATATATATATAACTAGGTACAACAATGTTTGAGTTAACTTCTAAATTAGAAAATTATGTCTGCAGATTGCATTTCATAGTTCTTAGGAAATCGTATATTATATATTGTATTTCAACTTGCAAATTTCAATGAAATGTTACGAAGCCAGCGCATCTTCAATCGATATTTATTGTTTTCAATATAGATTTATCTTGATTATGTACATATTTCTTCAGTACAGACTGTTTTCCACTCTCGCTCATTATAGTTCTTTTGGTATGACAACATTTTTCACTTGATTTTAGGGGTAAAACTTGTAAGCTAAAGTGTAAAACTAGGTTATAACGGGGTTGGGGAGATATGCAAGAGTTACCAATCGATTCTGCGTACAAAAATACATAGAAACCGACCCACAACTCGTATTTTCATAGGTCATTTTTCAAGAAAACCCTCGATTTCATTGAAAAAACCAATGTTTCTCAACATTAAAACTTAGTTTCTCTCCTAATTAACAAAGTAAAGTTGACTACACCGTTGAAAAGTTGAGGTTCCGGCTCATATTGTAGGACTACAGGCTAAATTTGACGTGCAGAACCTACCTACAGAGTATGAAAAAAGTGGTGATTCTAAAGATTTGACAAAATTCACTTTTCACATTGATTTTTCACCAATTGAACGATCTTAAAAAACTTTTATAGCACATTAGGTAGAAGGGCAATTTAACACTCTTTCCAATGGTATAATCAGATTCGAATTTTCTCAGGTACCTACTTAATTAAGAGATAAATGGACGGTTTAGTGAGTTACGGCCGAAATCACGAAAAAATCTTAGAAGTGAAAAAACACGGATTTCAAGTGGAGTAAAAAAAAAAGTTATACTTGAGACAACTTTTGTTGCAAATTAGTTGTATAATCCATTCCTGGCCTGTGCAGTGGCCCCCAAATGGAAATTTTTAATTTCCCTGACAAAAAATATCAAATTCAAAATTGTTTTTTGTTTTCTCATTTTATTGTACCCTTAATGCCTATAAAACAAAAATCGTATAATTTAAAGAAAGATTTAAAATAAAAATGCTACTTATATGTAGTCTACTTATGTTTAACAATTTCACTGCCCTCGAAGTGCTCAAATATCATAACAATTTAACCTAAATGTAATTCGATAATTACCAAAATTCACCCGTAAGATCATGCTGTATGACTTCTTGTGTAATATTTTATGGTCTCTCAATTTGTGATCTGAAGCTATTTGTTGAAGCACATTTTGCCTAACATAGGTTTCTTAGCTGGGGATAGGTAATTCAAAATTTTCGTCCAACAGCAAAAAATGTCACGCTTTTTCACCTACTACCAATCTTTGCCAGAAAGTATAACTTCCTGATTTCCCATCCCACAAAATCGTTCTTTGGAAAGTTACTCTGTGAATTTATATCACATTACTCCCCGCATTCCAATGGGCCAATTTTCCCCTCCTTAGAGGCTGCTTATGTATACAAACTAGTTTTGGGACTCTTACTGGATAAATCCACTACTCTGCTGCGTTTTAGCGAATTTTTGAAGAAAATTAAGCTATTGCTCTCGCCTCGAAATTTGTAGAATGTGAATTTTTGAAAAAATTTTATGCAGAAATCCGTTTCAGGCTATTCTGAATCATATTCTGAAGTTTAACTCATTTTTGTATGTATGTATGTATGTATATGTATGTATGTGTCATTCCAGACGATAACTGTCCGTAGAATTGTGCTAGAAACTTCAAACAAATTTTAAAATGTTAAGGACACAAAAAGAAAATTCAAGTTCGTTGGCCAGCATGATCGGATTACATCTTCGGGTTGAAATTTTCAAAAATGTAGTCAAAAATTTCAAAATAGCCTGTTTTTTGCGATTTGTTGTGCGAAATAATTTTATCAGCATACTAATATGTGGTATATTCGGAATCAGCGTAAAATTTCCTATAAGACTATGTATCAAGTTTTCAAAAATTTCAAAGTTGAAAAATCAGTCAAAAATCGAAATAATGCCGTTCGCTAGTTGTAAAAATCGGTAATATTTGCATGAAACATTGTCCAAATTCAGATTGAACTACTCTATGGAAGTATCCCTGTATAACCAATCCTAGAACCATGCAGTTTAAAACGTAGGTAGTAGGTGCTTGATAAAAAAAATGTAATCACAACTGATGAGTTTACTCTGTGAAATATTCCGTCCTCCGATTGCCAACTGTTTTAGGACTGGATGTAGCTAATACTGACTGTGGCTTAGAAAATATCAGCCATGAAATTCTATGAATATTTACCTACATTTGTCTTTAAATCTACAAGATTAGTTTAATAATAATAAAGTATGATTACCTCCTAATTATTTTTAATAATTTGATTCCATGTTTGTCTATCAAAATCATAAACTAAAATTTCTCTACACGATCAATAGCGACTGAAATGTCGAAGATTTCTTCAAAAATTCGCTCATGGGGTCATGTTGCATGACTGGACTTTTTTCTCCCTAGATCAATACCTAGTTGATTTGTCTCACATATGGTTTACTCTAGGTGATGTAGTTACCAGGGAAGCCAATGGCATATCCATTCACTTTTTATGTGCGTGTAGCGTTGTTACTGTTGAACAGATTAACCACAACTCTTGATAATTATTTTTGTCATTCACATAACTCACCTATGAAATAATATGTAGTATAATAAAGTACGCTATTGAAGTTTGATCGTTTAGGAGTTAGAATATACCTAAAAAAAAGTCCAGTCATGCAGCATGACCCCATGAGCGAATTTTTGAAGAAATCTTGGACATTTCAGTCGCTATTGATCGTGTAGAGAAATTTTAGGTTATGATTTTGATAGACAAACATGGAATCAAATTATTAAAAATAATTAGGAGGTACTCATACTTTATCATTATAAAGACAAATGTAGGTAAATATTCATAGATTTCGATGGAGGGAGGCCTTGAGATTAACGTTACTGACGGCCGAGCGGAGCGAGGCCTTGGGTCTGCGTGCTAGTACGTACATAAATAGAACTTCTTCATAATTTCATGGCTGATATTTTCTAAGCCACAGTCAGTATTAAAGCTACATCAAGTCCTAAAACAGTTGAGCGTAAAACATTAAAGAGAGCGACCGAGAGAATCGGAGGACGGAATATTTCACAGAGTAAACTCATCAGTTGTGATTACTTTTTTTCTTTTTTCTTAACAAACACCTACTACCTACGTTTTAAACAGCATGGTTCTAGGATTGGTTATACAGGGATACTTCCATAAGAGTAGTTCAATCTGAATTTGGACAATGTTTCATGCAAATATTACCGATTTTTACAACTAGACTGACTGATTTTTCAACTTTGAAATTTTTGAAAACTTGATACATATTCTTATAGGAAATTTTACGCTGATTCCGAATATACCACATGTTAGTATGCTGAGAAAATTATTTCGCACAACAAATCGCAAAAAACAGGCTATTTTGAAATTTTTGACTACATTTTTGAAAATTTCAAGTTTCTAGCACAATTCTACGGACAGTTATCGTCTGGAATGACACATACATATATACATACATAAAAAGTCCAGTCATGCAGCATGACCCCATGAGCGAATTTTTGAAGAAATCTTCGACATTTCAGTCGCTATTGATCGTGTTGAGAAATTTTAGTTTATGATTTTGATAGACAAACATGGAATCAAATTATTAACACATGCACAGAGTAAACTCATCAGTTGTGATTACTTTTTTTTTTTTTTTTAAGCACCTACTACCTACGTTTTAAACAGCATGGTTCTAGGATTGGTTATACAGGGATACTTCCAAAAGAGTAGTTCAATCTGAATTTGGACAATGTTTCATGCAAATATTATCGATTTTTACAACTAGCGAACGGCATTACCTATTTCGATTTTTGACTGATTTTTCAACTTGGAAATTTTTGAAAACTTGATACATATTCTTATAGGAAATTTTACGCTGATTCCGAATATACCACATGTTAGTATGCTGAAAAAATTATTTCGCACAACAAATCGCAAAAAACAGGCTATTTTGAGATTTTTGACTACATTTTTGAAAATTTCAACCCGAAGATGTAATCCGATCATGCTGGCCAACGAACTTGAACTTTCGTTTTGTGACCTTAACATTTTAAAATTTGTTTGAAGTTTCTAGCACAATTCTACGGACAGTTATCGTCTGGAATGACACATACATACATATATACATACATACATATATACATACATACATATATACATACATACATATATACATACATATATACATACATACATAAAAAAATGCGTTAAACTTCAGAATATGATTCAGAATAGCCTGAAACGGATTTCTGCATAAAAAGTTTTAAAAAATTCACACCCCACAAATTTTGAGGCGAGAGCAATAGCTTAATTTTCTTCAAAAATTCGCTAAAAGTTTCAGTCATGCAGCATGATCGTATGAGCGAATTTTCATAAATGGTTGTATTACATTTATGTAATAAATTGAAATTTGAGCACTTTGGGGACAAATAAAAATTTTATTATAGATTTTATAGCAAACTAACTTTTTGTCAGTAATATTCCAATGAACAAACGATTTTGTGGATTTTTACAATTTTTTCAAGTGTTCCTATCGATTTTTAGCTTATTTTAATGAAATTTAAGTACATTTTTCAGTACAATTTTGTGCTTAATTTTTAAATGTCCTAGTTCATGTTCGATTAATTTTTTTCGAGTAGCATTCTGCTAAAAAATAGAAATTTGTTAATTTTTAGCGGGTTTTTACTTTTTTTTAGTGATTTTTTAAGTACATTTTTTGAAATTTGACCAATTTAATGTGCTCAAAAAGTGCTGGCCAACGAACTCATCCTTTCGTTTACAAAGCTTGATTTTTTGGCGCAAAAACGGAATTTCTATTTCAATTCTATCGAGAGTTATCGTCCGGAATGACACATACATATATATATATATATATTTTTTTTTTTTTCGTATTTAGGTTCTTGAGGGTTGGTCTGTAGATTGAACAACTCAACTAGGCCGACGTTTCGATTTATTTGTAAATCCTCTTCAGGGCTGTAATATAGGAAAAACTACCTTAGTTGGTTACATTTGACAACTCATGTACCACCTATCTATCAACTGCAAGTGGAGACTCATGGAGACTAATATTTGTACAATATTAATATTGTACAAATATTAGTCTCCACTTGCAGTTGATAGATAGGTGGTACATGAGTTGTCAAATGTAACCAACTAAGGTAGTTTTTCCTATATTACAGCCCTGAAGAGGATTTACAAATAAATCGAAACGTCGGCCTAGTTGAGTTGTTCAATCTACAGACCAACCCTCAAGAACCTAAATACGAAAATTTAATACTGAGTGGTCAAGAACATTAGTCATTATATATATATATATATATATATATATATATATATATATATATATATATATATATATATATATATATATATACACATATAAAAAAGCGTTAAAATCCAGGAATCATTTCAGAATGCCTCAAAACAGATTTCGATGAAGAAAATTTTTGAAAATTTTTATTTTAACATTTTTGGAGCCATTGCAATAGCTTTATTTTCTAAAATTTGCTAAAAAATGCGTTACACTTCAGAATATGATTCAGAATAGCCTGAAACGGATTTCTGC
This sequence comes from Adelphocoris suturalis, assembly GCA_030762985.1. Classification (NCBI taxonomy): domain Eukaryota; kingdom Metazoa; phylum Arthropoda; class Insecta; order Hemiptera; family Miridae; genus Adelphocoris; species Adelphocoris suturalis. The sequence continues at coordinate 3,413,234 of CM061042.1, read as the reverse complement.
ATAATTTCTTTTCAAAAATTCACATTCTACAAATTTTGAGGCGAGAGCAATAGCTTAATTTTCTTCAAAAATTCGCTAAAACGCTTTATATTATTGCCTAAGTTTTCATCAAAAAAGTTCCCTGACATTTGGTGGTTTTTGCAAAACTCCTTGACATTTCCCCGACGCAAAGAATTCCCTGACAAATCAGGTTTTCCCTGACTTTTCCATTTGGGGGCCACCCTGCTTGTGGCAGGTATCAAACGTTAACACCCTGTATATAATATATATATATTAATTTGGGGTATTAAGTACAGATGGTTGAAAAATATAGGAAACACATAAATATGACTTACAAAATTGAGAGAATATTTTGGCATCGTCAGCTCTAGTGAAGGTCATCCTCACTAGAGCTGACGATGCCAAAATATTCTCTCAATTTTGTAAGTCATATTTATGTGTTTCCTATATTTTTCAACCATCTGTACTTAATACCCCAAATTAATATTACACGCGAGCGTTTTCATCGTTCATCAAAACTATATACATATATATATATATATATATATATATATATATATATATATATATATATATATATGAAAAAGCATTAAATTCTAGGATTCGTTTCACAATGTCTCAAAACGGATTTCCTTGAAGGAATCTTTCAATAATTTTAATTTTAACATTTTTTGAGCCATTGCAATTGTTATGGCCCACTTTATTCTTTCTTAGATGTTCCTTATTATGTAATCGCGTCGAGCGTTAGTAGCATCGACAGTTTTCACCCTGACCGATGTTTTTAATCCAACAACCCCTGGGGTCCAATCTATTATAGTTCCTGGGGCGTGTGAGTACAGGAGTTTAGTTCTCAACAATCTGTCCTGCTGGCCAGCCGTATATACGCGATCGATCCTATTTTACGGAATTATCTCTGCCAATTTGGTGTTTGATGATTTCAACCTCCGTACGAACTTTTGGCTTCCAAGTAGTGATGTGACATCGACATCGATGTTTTCAATAAACATCGATGTTTCGATGGCGATGTTTTCACAACATCGATGTTTCAATCGATGTCGTACTTCCCCTGATTTGTTGTTCCCATTGGTTTTCTCAATAGTTTACACATTAGAATAATGAATGAAACAAGCGATAAAATACCAATCGTGATGAATTATTACATTCTTATCTCTTGGAGGAATAAAAATAATAGCTAATTTTCCTACAGATTTTTCAAGTTGTTTTGAGTTGGCAACCCTGGTGCTCCTGGCCCGAGTATATTGTGATAGCTTTCCTATTTTAAAAAAATGCCTGGACAAGTGCTATAAAATAATGAACAATATATACTTTTGTTATTCACTGAGGTGTATTCCTAACTTATGGGGGGTGTAACTGCTTTAAATATTCATTTGGCGAATGTACTGGGGTAGAAATTGACCTAGTGGCTAGAAATTGATTCATCAGATGAAAAAAAAGTCTATTCGAGCAGGCAAGGATCCAAGGGGGGGGGGGGGTCATGACCCCCCCCAGAATCACAGCCTGCATTTCAAAAAGCAGAGCTGAACGACAACGAATTGTTGACAAACCCAATAACAAAAAAAAAAAATCAAACGACCAAAACGAACCCAATTTTTGTAAAATCAAAAACCAGAAACAAACCTAACGACCAAAGTTAACTTACCATATTGCTAACTAAAAACATTGGAAACAAAATATAACAATAATAACGACTAATCTTTTTATAGAATACTGATTTTTTTATGTATTTGGTTTGTACCAACACTTGTGATTGTTTACATTTGTAAAAGTTCTAACTGGGACGATCATTTATAACACAGTCTAATTTTCTATTTTGTTTCGCAAATCTGTTGATTATCGCATCGATGTCAAATTCGATGTTGCGATGAACGTGTAACAATGCAAGCCCAGCTTCTGCCATTTGTTGTCGTTTATGGGCGCTGTGGGGTCATCATGGAAGACAGTAGCCTAACCGATCTGTTCAACCTAATTTATGCTGTTCTCAGTACAGAAGAAGTTACGACAGGTCACGCTTATGCTAGAGATGTTAAGAGCCCACCTCCTTGCTCATCGAGCTCTGGCCTCGTTAATATTGAAGACTATTCAGTTTTCGCATTTATTTTGATCTGAAATAGAACAAGTGTTGTATGGCAGGTGGTGGTTGTGGGATCGATCAGATATTCTGAATCGATTAAGAATTCAGCATATAATTAAAAACGTGAATGCAAAAGGAAATTCTAATTCAGAAGTTCAACTCCCGTTCTCGTTTACTTTCCTGCCAAATTCAGTAAAAACGATCCTGAATTCACTGAGATCAAGATCAACATTCGACTGTTGTGGTTTCAATGTTTTGATTTGCAAACTCTGAAGTTAGCTACGCTGCCATAAAAGGCGCCACTTTGTTTGAAAACACATTAGGACACTTGTTTAGAAGAAAATTGAAAATAAATACATTTATCAGCTAAATAATTAATAAACAAAAAATATTTTTTACATAAACAATGAATTTTACAAATAATTACAATTAGTTTTTAAGTAGACAAATTGGACGAATTTAGGCATAAGGTTATTCTGGCTTTGTCAGTCTGTAAGAAAATTCGGTTTGTATTGTTCGTTTGGTTATTTTGTTATTTTTTATATTGTTCTACCCTGTGATCCCCTCCGGAAAAAATGTCTGGATCCGCCCCTGTATTCGAGTAGGTACCTACAAGCAAGCGATCTCGAATATTTGTATAATTATGATCGGGCACATCGATGTTGAGAAACATCGATGTTTCCACTTGACATTGATGGTGGATTTCAAAAACATCGATGTTGAGAAACATCGATGTTTTCTATCGATGTCGCATCACTACTTCCAAGTACGTGCATATCCCGGTGAACAATAATTCATCCTTACTTTGAATTATTGAATTTCGGCATAAGGATTCGCCATTCCTGCTGTGCGCACACACCCTGAAACGCTTCCTATCCATAATGAAGCCCGCTAAGTGGCTTTCTGGACCCCAGGAATCTCTTGGAGGACCTTATCCCTTGGATTCTCTCCATTGATCAGGCATCAAGTTGGGACTGTAAGGTCAGACGGCAGTTGTTTGATATTTATTTTACCAGCATAACTTCTTTGTAGATTGTTCGTTGTAGGCACCTTGCCAATTTTCATTTAAGGTGGAGCTCTACATTTCTTTCTTTTCTCCATGCTTTACACGAGCGGCACTTTTTCTTCAACCGAGCTATTTCTTAATAAATAATTATTCGTCAAAGGTTCAATGGTGTTCGTTCTTTCACGCTCCCATCATATTGATGAGACAGTAATAGCTCCATTTTCTACGAAAATTCGCTAATTCATAAACCTAATTTGCAGCACATTCCCAAACAAGAGCAAGGTTCCACACATACAGTACACTGGGTAACTGGTTAAAAAAAATGTATTAATCAATAAATGGAAAACTACAAAAAGCAATACAAAACTAGTAGGTACATTTTTGGTACACATCACAAGTAGATATTTGGTCTTAAAAATACCAGATACAAATGAATTTCCGGGTATTTATCGAAGAATATTGAGAAACTTCTGTCGATACTCCTGTGACGAGCGCTCAAAAATATCCGTGCTAACTCCTACGAAATGGCAATAAATAAGGACTATGTACAACGTAAAAGATAATAGATTCTTATATGTATAAATGTATATAGTAAGGCAAGAACATAACTCTCGCCCAACATGACGCTCTGTGCACGTATTCACTTGTCATTTGTCAACCTACACTTCAAAATATTTTTAGACTTCTATGAAAACCCACGTAGTTCAAAGAGGCGTTGTTAAAAAAAGCAAAATTCACTATGATCCGAATATATCAATATTTTCCAACACATTTCTCCATTACAGTTTCAAAAATGTAGAATTTTATGAGTTCATTTTTGGAGAACATACAAAGTTTATGACGAAAGGTTACTATTCACTGCCACAGAACAATCCAGATCACAATGCGGTGGTCTCATTCAAAAATGCCTTTCTCTACAGCTTTCCTTCAATAAATTCGGTATCGAAGATTTCAATAATTATGCTTGGCAACGAATGAGCTAAATTACGTATCTACGTAATTTTTTTCAAATTTTCAATAGTCAAAGATTTTGATTGGGAATGTATTTGGTGGTACGCTATTGAGGGATAGTAATTCACAATAAATTGTTCGTAACAGTACAGCTAAGTAAAGCTCAGTTTTTCAAATTTCACCATATTTACAGAATTCAGTAATAGACAGTAATACCATTGGCTTTTCTGCAATTCAAAAAATTTGTAAATTGTAATTGTAAATTTTTGTAAATCTGCATCCAATGGCCGCATAATGATCAGTATAAAACATTGTTATCCTGATGATAACAGGTTTTTAGGTAAATGCATTTGAGGTTACGTAGTAATAAACAAGAATTAGCAAGTAATACTACATCCCTACATCCTAATTCTTGCGTACGTTACCTTCCCCACAATATAGTGCACTTGGTGACAGACCTAAAAAAGCTTTAAATAAGCACTGAATACCTCATTCATTTTATATTCACATTCGTTGAAGGAACACGTAGTCATACATGAGGCCATCCTAACAAATGGCCAACCAATAAAAATTTAACAATTTGCGAAAGATTCGGTATTAGAAACAGATATTGTATTTTTTTATTATTATTTTATCGTAATTATAGTAAAATCAAACGACCAAATCTGAGCTGGAAAATCACTGTAAATTGCAAAACACCTAAAATTAAGAGCCACTGTGTGTCATTTTTCATGTCCTGTTGCGGTTAAATAGTAAAAAATTAAATGATAGGTACTTCAAATAGGAATTCGAACAACTGAGAGTAAGTAAAATATGAAGTGAAAAAGCGTAGTTCTATATCATCTCTTATATTATAAATGATAAGATTATTTCTTCTCCGCGAATAGTACTTAATAAGGGACCACAGAGTTGTTGATTTTAAATCTATTTTGAGTCTAAATAACATTTTTTGCAGGCAGTGCGCGATATAAAGCGGTCCTGACCTGACAGCAGTAAAAATAATAGAGATAATAGAGTCATTCAAAAAGAAATGGTCGTTTATAGTAGGTCTAAACTAAGGTAACAATGTTATTCGAAAGATTGTTCTTGATGGTTGTCCCTAAATAAGCAAGGAGTCGTTGGACCATTTGGAGGAGTTCTTAGATTTAGTGCGGATCTTGCCGGGCGCAGACTGTACCACTTCAGGCGGGTAAGAGTTGAAGGCGGCATGGGGGGGAGTGTTCTCGGCGTCCAGGCCGCGCTTGAGTCGCTCATCCCGGACGTTCTTCCAGAGCTTGTTGTCTATCTCGGTCAGTTTCGTCTTCTGCTTGGGCGTCAGGTTCTGCTGGATGACGGGCGAGTTGGTCGAGACGTCGCCTAGAGGCGTTCTCCCACTTGGCTGCAAAATGAAACAGATTTTTCAATGTAGAGTATGTCCATGAATAATAGGGTATCCATAGAGTATGCATGAATAATAGAGAGTTCCTATACAATAAGTCAATTGGGATGTGCTTGGGGATTTTATCATCTGGGGCGAGCCACAGCGGATGCTAATCTGATAAAGTCAAGAGGGTCGAATTAGGGGCCGTTTATCAATCACAGATAAAGCCCGGGCAAACTCTAGGTAACTAGTGGCCTCAGATAACTTATCGTTGGCTGTTCATCAACTCACATTTACCTGTAAGATACCGCTATCTGCTTGGTATCCTTACCTGAGACTCATCTCCCTCAATTAGCGATTGATCCTGGAAGTAAGGTGTGTGTAACGTGTAGAAAATGCACCAGGTACTTACGAAGTTTAAGTTTCATGAAGAAAATGGTAGAAAATATGTATTTTAAAAATTTTGGATCCATCGCAATAGATTTATTTTCTACAAAAATTCAATAATATATAGCACAATATCATACCTACCAACGACATTTCAAATAAGTATCATAAGCAACAAAAGCAAACAAACACTTTGGTGCTCCTGTGCTTTTATAAATCTAGGTAATACGGCCAAATCGAAACTTCGACCGGCATGACAAAATTCATCTGAGCCTCAAAGGGAACTATAGTATAATTTTCCATGTTTTAGTTATACGACAAAAAATTCGTCAGCCTTTCGTTTTTAGGTCGTTCCTCAGTCATAAATTCTTTTCAGTCTGCATGCTAGTCTAGAAACTGAACAGAAAAGATCGAGGAGAAAAACATCTTTGGCAAGATTAGCTTAATTTCCAAATTTTCGTAAAACTCCCGTAGCTTACAAGATAATCTATAGTTCTAGGGGACTTTTATGCTCTACAACTTATGTACGCAGGCAAATTCCATAGAGCACTTGTACGGTTGGATTTCTGTAATTTCTCATACCAACGACCAACCCACTTTGTTCTCCGTACAACCAGGCAAGAAAAAATAATCACACAGGAAAAAACCGAAAGAGCAGGAGTTGTGTTAAAGTATCTACTTTTGCCCATGGACATACGAAGAATAATGAAAAATACCATTGTTGAGGCTGTTTTGTTGGGAAATCATTGTTGTTGTTGTACCCCTATTTCCCACAGACGAAGTTATCTGAGCAGTTAGCTTCCTGAGGGGACAAAGTTGATTGATAAACGCCCTATCAAATTTGTTCGATAGGTTGAGGTGAACTCGAGGTATCTACCTGGCTTAGTGTTTTATCTTGAAGAGACGCTACTCATCTTCAAGTAACGCTGAACCACCAAAGGGATTTTCCCGCCTATCCCGTGTGTTCAGTTTCCAGCATTTCTAATTTTCCTAGTTCTTTTCTTATTCACGAAAAGGTTTTGCAATGGCAGATTTTGAAAATTTATGAACAAGAAAATGAATATAACTTTCATGAATCATGAATACCAACAAGAAATGAATATCACTGTTATCGATGTGTAAGGTTACTTTGCGATAGGGAGGAAGAGATGAGATAGGTTGGTTCGGGATAAAGCGTCTTATGTTTAGGTGAAATAAATTTGTCTTATTGGAGATGAGGCGCCTCATCTGCCCGCACATGCGCAGTAGTGTTTTCTGTTCACGATAAGGCGCCTCATCTCTATCGCCCATCGCTTTAGGAACTCTCTCTATTATCAACAATTCAACTTGGCTACACACCACAACAACTCCAGCTGAACCTTTTATCATAAGACCATGTCAACGATGAGAATTCACCTCATTTTGGTTCCACGAAGTGAGTGTTTGAGCGAACTTTTCGAGTTTGTAGGACTTTTTTACCCGCGAATTCGACATAATATATAGAAGAAAGTGACATATTTTGACATTTTTGGGGATTTCCCCGCCTATCCCGTGTGTTCAGTTTCCAGCATTTATAAGTTTCCTAGTTCTTTTCTTATTCACAAAAAGGTTTTGCAATGGCAGATTTTGAAAATTTATGAACAAGAAAATGAATATAACTTTCATGAATCATGAATACCAACAAGAAATGAATATCACTGTTATTGTTGTGTTAGGTTACTTTACGTTTGGGAGGAAGAGATGAGACAGGTTGGTTCGGGATAAAGCGTCTTAGGTGTAGGTGAAATAAATTTGTCTTATTGGAGGCGAGGTGCCTCATCTGCTGTAGTGTTTTCTTTTCACGATAAGGAACTCTCTAACAACAATATCACCATCTAGTCTTAGTTGTATCACATCAAACCCATGAGACATACTCGAGTCAGGTTTTACCTACAAAGCGTAACTGGATCACTGGCCAGGATTAATCTAGCTGATACCAAGGCCTTGGTATATGATACGAATTCATACACCAATGCTATAAAATAAAGTGCAACATACTCGTATTTAGTTCAAGGTCAGTGTTGACAGACCCCTTCCAACAAAAAGGGGTATTGTAGATCTTAAAAAGAGGTATAAAAGGGGACCTGAGGATCCCAAAAGAGGTATATGTTTTTGGCTGATTACACAATGCTCACATGTATAAATTTGTAGTTGAATTTGAATTAGTGATTTTAGTCCATGTTTGATGTATGGAAGGACCCATCAATAATGCTCCAACAATAGAGAGTTCCTAAAGCGATAGAGAGATAGAGATGAGGTCCCTTATAGTGAAAAGAAACCACTACTGCGCATGTGCGGGCAGATGAGGCGCCTCGCAATCGTGTACACGAGTTACATACATTTTCATGAAACGTATAGATATGGGTTCAGGTTGAAGAGAATACCAATCCTAGCATGAGTTTCAGAATTTGATTTTTCAGGGTAATTGCAAGACTTTCCCTACTCCCTTTGGTATAAGTGAGGAAAGTAAAAATAGATCCAACTAAACAAGCCTCAAATAATCCTGATGTGCCAACCAACATTTTATCCAAGCATGTAGTTCAACGAGTGAAAATGATGGGAAAAAATGGAAAAGAATGTGAGGTGACAAAACGGGACTTCAAACCAAAAAGTCCAGTCATGCAGCATGACCCCATGAGCGAATTTTTGAAGAAATCTTCGACATTTCAGTCGCTATTGATCGTGTAGAGAAATTTTACAACTAGCGAACGGCATTATTTTGATTTTGGACTGATTTTTCAACATTGAAATTTTTGAAAACTTGATACATATTCTTATAGGAAATTTTACGCTGATTCCGAATATACCACATATTAGTATGCTGAAAAAATTATTTCGCACAA